>JANCMA020606900.1:0-19605 GCA_024336925.2 Zoanthus solanderi
GAAAACTTTTGACAAGGAAGGCAAGATAGTTATCGGTCTGTAATTGGATTTAGTCAAAGAGCAATCTTTCTTGAAGATGGGTGTAACTTCTCCAAGTTTCCATTGTTGAGGTATGCTGGATTTGGATTTGGCCGCGAGTTTCAACAAAAAAAGAGTCTGGTTCCATAGAGGCCGTGACTTGTCAGAAAATGTAGACATTTTCTTTACTTACTGCTAGGGAGTTTCATCTTATTTTCAGATATACCTGTTAGATGGGTTGCTGCGGGATGTTCGAATATCCCTGACTCAGAGAAAGGAATTGCCTGCATAAAATACCGTTTTACGGTGACGAGCGTAGTGAGGTGAAACCAAGAAGCAAAAAGTGAACGGATTCTGTTAAGCCGAAGCATGCAAAGTGGAATCCAAGTTTTTCGTCCGTGGTCTGCTTTGCTCACTTTGCGTTTCGGAAACCTTAAATGCAAGGAATTTTAATAAAAAATGAGAGTGGTATTCTTCCTGTGCCAAGAATCCAGCGGAATAAATTTGAGAAGTCATTGCCAAGTACTGTAAGCTTATTGCGGTGACGAAACTTTACAAGTCATGTTATTATAATTCAAGCGATTCATAGAAAATTTAATCCTAATAACAAGGGCTTAATGATCTGTTGAAAAATTTTATAGTATTTGAATGAAATTTTCTATTTTAAATGTATTTGTAGCAAAGTGCATTATACTTCAGGAATAAGGATCTGTTTGAACAGTTTATAAAATCTGACTTTGAAATCTTCATGGAAAGTATGTGTATGGAAACTGTATGGAAAACTACAGAGTTTAGTAACTCTTTGAAAATTAATCCATAGTAGCTTGGAAGTGCTAGTAATTATATTTATAATCAAGCGATTCATGATCTTTTAAATCAAGTGTTCTTTAGATCAAATTTCATCACAATAATAAATGACACTTCAAAACATTTTCGGCCACCAGCCCTTACAAGATTTAAGTTACAGTTGCAAATTTAGAACATTAAAGCAGTATTAATTCAAGCGAAGTACAACGGTCAAAGCTTATTTCAGATCCCTTTTATCTCGCTGTCCCATATTAGAATTCACCTCGCAGCACTCCACTTTCTATTAGAAACTTCTCTATCTATTGCTTTGTGGTTGTGAAAAATATCCCTCCAACTACACCATGTGAGTACAAATAATTATCTTTCCAGCGATAGATACTTCAATTTACAATTAGTAAAATTTCATTAGAGATATAGAGACATTGTAATTTTACAATCTCTAATAGTGAGAAAGGCAAAAAAAATTGCATTTATAAGTTATTACAAACCAGATTAAGAGGAATGGAAGGTGATTGAAATACTTCAGATGAAATGTGTTAACTTTCACCTTGATAATTCCCCTAAATTTAATTTCCTATGACCAAGTTTATTTTTTGGAAAGAGTTTAACTTAAGAGTATTGAAAATGAAACGATTTCTCAGATTTACAAAATTTGATGCTTAAAGTTCTGCCTATGGTGCTAGATATTTGTTAGGTCCAGTTTTGATCGGACAAGAAGCCAGTCTGGCCAAACAAAATTAAGAATGCAGAAGAGAGAATGATCTGTTGTTAAACACATCTTGATATCTTAATTGGACCTAAGATGATTTTAAAATTGAAACTAGGAAAAATAATGTTCAATTTGTTTTTAAACGATTAAAGCTTAGATTCTTACCCATTAGAAAAAGTTTTACTTGGTATAAACTGCCCCATTTGTGATTTGAGCCAGTGTTAAGTATACTTTAATTTCTTTCATGAAACCGTATAAATTCTGACAACTTGAAGGCAGCCAAGTTTTATTACCGGACATTTATCTGGTGACTGGCTGTTATTTGCAGGCTTGTCTTTGAAAATTAAAGTGTTAAAATTTATCTTTCAGTGGCTGAGGTTTTAGAAAAGAAGGCTTCTGGTGTAACTGATGCTACACCATCAAGAAAAAGAAAAGAAGGTCACTGTCGCACTTGTAACAAACTCATGAAAGGGCACAGTAAACTCAGTTGTCCTTGGAATATGGCCAAGAACAATCCATGACCAGTAATTTCGGTTTATTTGGCAACCCCAACACTAATAACACATCAGTGCCCTAGGAGTTGAAAAAATGTTTACTAAGACAAGTGTCAATGACTGACTCCAACTTATATAGTTATAGTATTTCTTAATTCTTGTTTTTTTTATAGACCTTTGAGTAAAACGTGTTTCATTGTCATTGGTATCTTTCGTAAATATCATTTTTTATTATGAACTGATTAATACAATTAATTTTATTATGAACTGATTAACCCAAAGTTATTATGTAATATCTTTTATTAAGGCTTCAACCTAAAACAAAGACTTCTACTCAAAGCTCTGTAGAATGAACTATAAAAAAGGCTGAGTTCATTCCCCTGAGCCCCCTATGGCTATTTTTAGAATAAATGTTATAATATCAAAATCAGGCTTTCTGTTTAAATTGTTCTTTAAACTAGCTTAGCTTTGATTTAATTGAAAGGTTTTCAATAAAGTTTCTTAAATGTTCGTTTTGATTTGAAGACTAAGTTATTGGTTTATAATTCTTGTAATTGGGAAAGGTGTAAGATTTCATATCAACTATAAATGATCATTTCCACAAATCCTAGTAAAACGTTTTCTTTTCTCAAAGTTTTGCATATTTATTCTTTTAAGTTTCTTTTTAACTGACTATATTTGCAGGAGAAATTGAAAACAATTCTTTTGAGGGGAACATAAAGTATATTGTGGGAACAGTGGCAAAGAATCAGTTTTTGTGTTATTTAAGTCATTTTGGTGATGGATATATTTTAGATTAGTAATCATAATCTTCATAGCCAGTAAAGTTAACATCTTCAATGCTAAATTCCTTTCTTATTGCATAATATGCACAGGCTGGTAGTGGAATTTGCGTTTTGTGCATTATCAAGTCTACTGCCATTAGGAACAATAATGGTGAGAGGAGGCAGCCTTGTCTGACTCCAGTATCTACTGACAAGGATTCTGAAATGAAGGCATTATGAACTACTTGACATGTTGATGGTTGGTACAATTTCTGAATAATAGTGATAAGTTTCTCTGGTATAACATAATGTCTCACGAGTGCCCACAGTGAGTTGCAGTCACGACTGTCAAATGCTTCTGGAAATCAACAAAATTGATATATAGCAAAGAGTTCCATTCAAGTGTTTGTGCAACAATTATGCGAAGTGTAGCAATGTCATCTGTGCATGGCCTGTCTTTCCGAAAGCCTGCTTGTTGGTCTCTAAGTTCTTCATCCAATGTGGTAGTGAGTCTGTCCAAGATAATTCTATTCAACACTTTGCCAGGCGCTGACAGCAACATCCTTCGATGGTTTTGACACTCCTTAAGGTTGCCTTTCTTTGGTAGTTTTATCAGGTGCCCGCCTTTCCACTGCTCAGGAACATCTTCTTCCCATATCTGCTCAAACAGTTCGTAAAGCATTTTTGTTAATGTTTCTATGTCCGCTTTGATAGCTTCTGGTGGAATGCTATCTGGGCCTGGTGCCTTGCCCGTTTTCACCTTCTTTATAGCGTTTCTAATCTCGGTTCTCGAAGGTTTGCTGGTATTGATGGGAAGTTGATGGGAAGTTGGCAGGATGTCAACCAGCTCTGTTGGTGGCGGTCTGTTAAGAAGTTCTTCGAAATGTTCCGCTCACCTCTTTAACTGATTTTCCTGTCTGGTTAGAGCTCTGCCATTCTTATCTGTAACTGGAATGTCGTTCTTTCTCCTTCTGCCTGATAACTTTCTTGTGTTCTCATACAGATCTTTCATGTTTTTCTGTGCTACTGAAATTTCTGCTTGCCTTGCAAGATTTTCAACAAAATTCCGTTTGTCCATTCTGATGCTACTTTTTACATCCTTGTTGGCAATGGTGTATTGTTTCTGTGCCTCTGCTTTTCCGGCTCTTGTTCGACTGTTGTTTAGGTTTTCTTTTCTGGCGTCTAAAATGTAATCCATTCTTTATGTTGCCTTGTCTTTCTGCCACAGTTTCTTTGAATGCATCCATCCAAGCTTTTCTTGTTTTTTTGCCATTTATTCTCTAGGGATTTGTCTTCTTCATCTAGGTCTTGCAGTTCCTGAAATCTGTTTGAAAGGCTGATGCGGAACTATTGCACTGTGGTTTGATCCTGGAGTAGTGTGATGATGTATATGATATCTGTTCGTTTTGCGTCTGTTGGAAATCTTTTAAGTTTCAGTTTCAGTTTACCAATTAGAAGGTGGTGATCTTATGCAACATTTGCTTCTCTCTTCACTCTTACATCCAACAGTGACCTCCTGAAGCGTTGGATTATGCAAATATGGTCCATTTGATTTTCTGTGACATGATCTGGCGACACCCATGTCGCTTTATGCACTTTATTGTGGGGAAATATAGTTCCGCCAATGACAAAGGCTATTGAAAGCACAAAATTCGGCAAACTGCTCTCCGTTATCGTTTTTAGAACCAAGTCCATGTTTCCCCATGACATTTTCACTATGCAAAACGACGGAAATACACAACCTTGGCTTCCAATGGACACCTTGGTCTCCATTAGATGATCTGGACTTTGCAGATGATATCGCATTAGTGTCGCACAACCACCAGAAAATGCAGCAGAAAACTACACATATGGCCAGCACATTAGCCATAATTGGACTAAATGTTAGCAAAGACAAAACCAAGGTTATGCCCATAAACAACACGGTCGATGACGGAATTGTGTTAGATGGGGACTACCTTGAAGAAGTCGAGTCATTTACATACTTAGGGAGTGTTATAACAAAAGATAAAGGTGCAGATAAAGACATCCAGGTAAGAATGGTAAAGCAAGGTCAGCGTTCCTTACCGGGGACTCCTAACAAGTTATTGAGTAGGTCAGGACCTTTAGCCCAATACTCGTTCAAGATATGACCCATGCAATTGGCGCTGCTATTGAACACTATGCGCACTGGGGTAGATTTGGAATCAGGCTTGAGAACTTCATGATGTCCGATATAATGTACCGGCCCTTTGTAGAGTGTTAGTTCTGTTTTGGAGAGTTTCCTTGCAACTCCTCTAGTTACCATGTCTTTTATCTGGTTGTCATACACCTTTGCGTGTTCGAGGTTTCTTCTTAGACGTTTCTCGGTCGTTATCAGTTTCGCGAAAGCGATCTTACGATTATCAGGAAGATTCTGAGGGTCCTTGAACCAGGGATACTCAGCGATCCAGCGATTACTTTCTTTGTCAAAGTTCAGATTTCGTTCGATTAGTTCCAGCTCTCGCTCTTCTTGAATAGTGTAGTCTTTCGCGCCTAAGGAACATTTTCCACATTTACATCCTCCACATTTGGGTTTACATTCTACGCCAAGGTTCTCGATTTTGTAAAAATCTTCGATGTTGAGTTTGCCTACAATTGTGGTGACTCTAGCATTGATAAAATCATGAGACAGATGTGATTCTTTGAGTAAGGAGTGCGTTCCTCCAATGCATCGCCCGAAACGATTCCTTAGGAGCACAAGATGATAGGTGATAGGCTGCATATTCGTAACCGATTAAAATGTCCACAGGTCCTGAAGGTCGCTCGATTTCTTCTTTTGTGACGTTCTTGAAAAGATGTACTATGTCGTCTATGTTAATACTTTCGATGTCTGAGGTAATCCTTTCGATGCCGTAAGCTTCGAATTCGATGACGTGACCTTGCTTATCTATAAGAGGCACCTTGTATTTGTTGGTCTTAATCTTTTTGCTCTGTCCTCCTACTTTGATGACTGAAAGTTCGACTTTGGATCCTTTAAGTTTTTCTTGCTTTGCTTTGGTGTTTGTGAGAAAACAAAGTGATGCGGCGTTATCCCACATTATATTAGCTTCCCCTCTTCTGGTTTTAACTCGTTGTACTTGTAACAGGCAGGTGTCAATTTTTGTATTGTGGCATACGCTTGCTGAGGCCGAGACTTGCTGAAGTGTTTCTTCCGCCTCGTGTATAGATGGATGGTGCTTTCTTTTGCAGCCGCCTACACCACAGTCTTTCTTTGATCTGCATGTACGTTGTCTATGACCAATCTTTAAGCACGACCAACAGGCTCGTTTATCTTTGATGATCGTCTTTTCTCTTCTAATGGCTTGGCTAAATAAATTCTGCAGTCTGCTGTCCAATGTCTTCCGTGTTCATGAATCTGACATTTTGGTTTGGGTTCTTTGTTTACTTCCTCGACGCTTTCTTTATAGTGCGATGTGCCTCTGTAATGTTGATTGCTGTTCGTCTTCCGAAGAGAAGCATTGTATTCGTATTCAATAGTGCTTCTTTGATTTTGCAGAAATTCAAGAAGACTGGGAAACTTTTTTGATTTGTCGATGTGACTTCCGTGACAACTAACAAGTTCCGCCCGTTTTCTTCTGATGTCTGTTGATAAAGCTTTTTCTATAATGCTGACCGAACTCGTTGTTGTAATTTCCACTTCTAGACCGAGTCTTGTGAGGTCTCTGTATTCGTCTTCTACAAGAGTCACGAATTCGATAAAACGTTTATCTTCTCCTTCCTTAAGAGTTTTGAATCTACGTATGCCGTCAATGATAACGTCTGCAATTTTGGCGAGATCCCCATACTTTTCGTCCAATCTTCGCCACAGTTCTTGCACATCGTCGTCTATGCTTTTTACCAAGTTTTCGGGTTCTTTTCCAAGACAAGAGCGTAGCACATATGCGGCATCCCTTGCACGAATTTGTGGCATGACTTGTTTGTTGAAATCTCTTTTAAACTGTGGGTAATGACGTAGTTCCCTATCAAAGTGCGGCATTTTTACTTTTTCCAGTTGTAGAAAGGAAGATGTCGCGCCAGATTCCTGTTTTATCTGCTCTTGTTCTTCTACGTTAGTATATTTAACTACAATTTGTTCAATAATTTCATGATAATAGGTTTGGATTTTAGCAATCTATTGCATCTCAGATTCGGCGGATTCAAAAGACAATAGTTCTAACAGTTCAGCGTTAAAGGTTTTGCAATCTTGAAAGTGATCTTCTATTTGTTTATGTAAGTCTCTTAACGCAAAATTGGGCATTTCTTTTGACTGCAGCGCGTGCGAAATACTATGTTACAAGCTTCGAAAACCGCGCGCGCAGTGTTCCTTTTTACTTTTGCGTTGTCGATGGCTGCTTGACGAGCCGCGTACTCGCGTGTTGCTTTTTCGCTTGAAGTGACATTTTCGACATATTTCACTTTACGATTAAATGCATTGGAATATTTTTCCTCTACTTCTGTCATCCAGATTTCTTCTTCGTCGACTAAATGTTCGACAGTCAGGAGGTTAACATACTCTAAGTGCTTACCTTCCAGTTCTTCCCATGCATCAACTAGTTTTGCGTAATGGTTTCTACTACCTCGATTCCTTGGCTTGTCTCTATGGACTTGATCAAAATTTTCCGCTTTCGTGTGAAGTTACCTTTAGCAATTTGCTTTGAATTCTTAGCTTGGTCGGCCATCTTCTGTTTCTCGATTCCAGTCGTCGCTTAGTAGCTAACCACACTGGATTTTGAATGTACTGCTAGCGAGGATTAATTAACCACGGTTCTAAACAACTCCATTTATTACACCAGCTTTCTGTCAGTTGCTGTACTTTTCATAGGGAGGTTGAATATAGTTCAAAATCTAAATTACATTAAATTGTGTTAATGATACGATAAACAGTTATCCCTTACTATCAAACAGAATATTTACCCAGTGGTATCTCGCAGTTTCTCGCAATTCCTCATACTAGCAAGTGACTCAAATTGCTTAACCATGTCTATGACGTCACCTAACAAATTCTAATTACAAATCGTGGACGATAACTATTGTTTTTTTAATTTTATTAAAACAAGGAGATATTTGAAAAATGCGTTTTCTGAAGTGTAAACACAATGTTCTTATAAAGGAAGTATGTTTTTGTGCTACAAACCACAATTGATTAACATTGTACCCGACTGCATGAGAAGGCAAGGGATAAAAAGATTCACTCAGAAATTGAGATAAAACCAGCCACTTAAGATATTTGGTTCAAAAGGTATTTACCTCATAATTGTGTTACTGGGGGAGACTTTAGTATGACATTTAAAACATCTTTTGACTGTCACTCTAAGTAAATGTTAATTGCTCTGAAGAGATTTTGCTGCCAAAGTTAGTAAAGGTGCATAACAAAACTCGAATATTCAAAGTTTAATTTATGTTCGACTGTACGACACGCTACATCTCTGATATTGTGGTTAATATATGCAATTAAAGTAATTGCTATTTAAAACCTTGAAAAAATTCGTGCTTCAACGCGATTTCAATGCGTGACCGATAGCGATGTATAGCTCTCATATTTTCTTTCTAACATCAGTTGCTCGCGTCACTTTCTATTTTCTCAATTTTCCCTGCCGTTTGACACTTCTGCGACGTATATACTTTTCAAACGAATTATGAAACTACAGCAGTCAAGAGCAGTGTTGTGAGTGGAATAATTTTATGGTGTACTTATAAATATTGTAAATGACTAACTTTAACCGCACTTATTGTTTTGGTTGCGGTCATATATCCGATTTAAATACATGCTTAACTACCTTAAGACAAGCATTAAAAATTCATTGACCTTTTATGTAGATCTGGGCTTTGGTATGAATTTAGTCACGTCTCTGGTTATGAACTTGTTTTATTCATTGATCTGTCGGTTCTAACTACTGGTATATATTCAACCTTTGATCGTATTAGTCTTTGTGTTCAAAATCTTTTTTTATTTTTTTTGTATTTAGATAGTGCTTAGAAAACTGTTTAACTTGCTCCTTAGTCAAAAGATTCTTAAATGTTTTGCACTGGCAGCTGGTTTCTACTATTTTCACAAATTGTTTTTAATAAAAGAAATTCTAGAAAAATTTTCAGGGTGATGAAACTGTCAAAAGTGTCCAAATTTGAATGAGGTTTTGTGAGATCTTCAAAAAAATGAGTTATGAGTCAGTTATACTGGAAAATGTATTTCTTATCGAGAAATCGTTCAATCTATGACCTGCTCTCTCAGTTGTAGCTTCACACTTCATCAGTTGGTTAGAGCGCTGCACCATCGCAGAGGTCATCGGCTCGAATCCCGCAGAAGCCTGCAATCTTTTCTTTTCTCAAACCTCTCTTTTGCTAAGTCTACCTAAACTGAATTCCGTGTACGTAATCGCGACGGTCGGTGGTAATCGCCTCATACAAATATTCGAATCTTTTCTTTAAGATTCCAAGGACCAAGGTTTCTTAACTGTCTGCCCCAAAACTTCAAAGATATTAAGAACATTTCACTCTTATAATCACGGTTAAGATCATATCTGCTACAGTAAAAAAGATTTTTAGCTTTCTCGCTTGGCTTGATTATGTTCGTCCACTTTTGCTTGCGCTGTTTTTATCCTAAAGTTGTATTTCAATACCTCAATATTAGGGGAGGCCATAGTCTATAAGCCCCAGGCTTCTTTTGGCCTTCTCTACTAGGAATTTCTTTGTTCTTTTGCTCTGTGTTATTTTTTAATGTATATTTAAATTCTTGGTAAAACAAAATAAACTGAAACTAAACAGAAACGGTCATACATAACGCCATTGTTTATACCAAGTACAAACTCATTCTCGATATTCTTAATTGGCTTTGTATATATATTTTATGAAATTTAGTTGAACTTTCAATAACGTTTTTTTTTGTAAGAAAACTTTTTTCTTCAGAGATTAAGCTGAATATATTTTTCTTTCTAATCTTTGAATACAAACTATGCGGTTAAAACGTTGGATTATACAATCCTGTTACGACTTTTGATTTAATCAACACTAAACTGTTTTTAAAATGTTTCGACCACTAGCCCTTCGTCAGAACGGTGCATAGTTTAAAAATTGACAAACTTGTTTTTCATTTCTTATGAATTAGATTCTTATAATTTTATGAGAGAGTGGAAGAGTGATAGCAGAAAATCTCTCTGAACACTTCCAATCGCCCCCAAGATACGCATAAGAGACTAACACAAAGTGAAAATTTTATTTCTGGACAATGTTTTCGTTATTGAAATTTTGACTAAATTAAATGAGACTTTTTAAGGGAAAATTATAGTATGATTAACTGCCAGCTTGGAAAGCTGTGGCGATACAAACTTAATGTTAAAACTGAACAGTAGCCATTAGTTATTCATTCTTATACATTAACGAGCAAGAAGTCCTTTCATGATCAAGTCATTGAGATAATTAAAGAATTTAAAACTTCAAAATTGATTTTTATGTTATCGCTTTGAATTTAATACAAAAACGTAATTGTCCTTTGTGCTACAAATTTCTTTTGTCGTGTTTGATGCAATTATTCGCTTCTCGTAATTGAACAATTAAATAATGCAGTTTGCTCACCAACAGTCATTCAGTGTTTGTGCGCTGTACAAAAGTTTCTAATACCGTGATTATTTAAATTCTAATCTACCTTTTGAGCCAACTCACACAAATTTCCATTTGATTAATCCAAGAGAGCTGCAAAGAATGATTCCATCTGTACGATTACCGCTGATTCTTAGGTAAATACTTTTAAAACATCATTTGTGATTTGAAATGCTTGACCAAACTTGTCTGCAAATGCGTTAAATCTCGTGCATTGCGGTTGAATGACTATACGTATAATTGTAAAAAGCAAATATAGTTGAATCAACTTAACATGATGTTTATCAAAAACTCACAAAACTACATACATTTTATCAAGCTTAGCATTTTTATAAACCCAATGTCTAAGTTTTGGCTTAGTATTATACGATTCGGCATCCACCTATAAAGCGCTAGAACAAGCGACATAGATTAGCTTGGAAATTAACCGTAGTGCATGAATTACTGTGCTGACGGATTATTGAATTAGATGTATAAATGCTGCTAGCCGGTTGATACCTAAGACCAACTAAAGGCTTGCAAAGTTCTAAGGTTTATCGAAAAGATGATGTTGTGTATTGACTTGGTACCAGATTCTGTATTAGTATTAGTATCGTAATGGCCTGGCACTGGTGTGTGAGAAAAATGGCGGATAGGGTTAGGGTTATTAACATTTTACAAATATATCTTTACTTACCTTTGTGTTCAATACTTGTGTTGAGTGTTTGATGTATACTACAGATGAGAAGGGGGTGTAGGTTTTCAGCCTTATCCATCATTCATAACCGAGTGATTCGTTTTTTTATTTGCTGTGGACAAAACATTGCATGGAGTGGAAGTTTGAGCATTAGATGTTTGCCGGCCATAGTGGAAACAGAACTTTTCCATGCGTGCCGTAACGACAACCAATAAAACCAGTGCTTAATACGTCAGACGTGGTTTATTCAACTCTAGATTGATAAATTCGATCGTTGCACGAAGCTGACACCTCGAGTGTTAGCCCTTCGTCACAGCATGTAGCAGGCAATAGGGATAACGCCTTAATGTCAGCTTTGTACGTTTCCTTAAGGCAATGATCAAACTTTTCGATCTTTAGTTGATTATACCACTTGCTTCATTTATTCGCCAACGCACTTCAATACTATCAACAAATGGCTTTAAACGTCAATCCTACTCTCCATACCCTGGAGGGGGGTTCTCCCATATATTGACTATTCGGATATGTGCCACTGTTCAGGGTATGGTTTTCAGATCATCCAGTCTAGAACAGGGTGTATAAATCACGGAAATGTTTGTCTAGAGCAGGGTATAAAATTTTGCATTATTTACTAACTGTTTAGTACAGCTGGGTGCTGCGTTAACAACAACAACAACTCTTTCTTTGTACAATAATAAGATAAGAAGAGTAAATACCAGAATATAGGTCAAAGAAAAAAGGCCAGAATATCGTACTTGTCATCTAAAAATAGCAAAACGAGTTAGATGACATAATAAATATTGCAGAACTTGCAAGTGCTTAAAGATAGGGTCGGTATTTACAATCTTTGCATGTAAGAGAATAATATAAATAATTGAGGTCAATTCAATATAAAATAATATGAAAGACTATAAAAGAAAAGTAAATAACAATACAGGACAAAAAACAAAAGACAAAACAGATTAGGATAGTAAGTCATATTTATCAATAAGATTGTTTATGATCTTTCTTTTGAAATATCCTTTACTAGTACATTTGAGCTGTTCATCCATGGAGTCCCATAAACTAACACAATGGAATCTGATTGAAAATTTACCATAATTTGTCCTTACATAAAGCAAATAATAAGATTTTTTTGATACAAGCCTGGTTTGGTAACCATGTACTTTGTTAATTTGCTTAAAAAAATTGTCAAAAATAGATAGCAAACTATTGTGAAAGAAATAAATGAAACATTAAAAAGTTAAATCAAATCATAGAATTTAAGTAATTTAATCATCTTAAACAGTGGTTCAATGTGTTCATCATAGGAAGAGAACGTAATAATTCTGGCAATTCTTTTTTCCAAAACTACAATTGGTTGAAGAGTAGAGCCATAAGTATTTCCCCGTATTGTAATGCCATAAGTTAAAAAAGGGTAAACCAGAGTTGTATCAAAATATTTAAGTTAACATAATGCCTTAATCTGGATTTGATACCTATAATTTTTCTAATTTTGGCACAGATATAATTTATTTGACGTTTTCATCAAAGATTTGAGTCAAGAAAAATGCCTAAATATTTAATGCATTTTTCCTGTTTAATGGGGTTCCTGGTTTATACATAAATTAATATTGCTAGAGATCAATTTTTGAGGAGGAAGAAAAATAATAAAATTAGATTTGTCGATATTTGGAGAAAGTCGATTAGCTTTTGACCACCTAAAAATTGAGATGATGTTTAACTTTTCCTTCTAAGGCAGAAAGGCTTTTGTCAGAATAGAATAAGTTAGTGTCATCAGCAAAGAAATGATAATCAAATTACGAAGAACAGCTTTTAAAATCATTTATATATATATAACAGAAAAAGAAGTAGACCTAATACAGAACCCTGGGGAACACCGCAAGAGATGGCCGTGATACTCAGAGTTATTTATACCCGTTGATAGAAACAAACTACAGCCTGTCACTAAGATAAGAGATAAACCAATCTTTGGCTATACCTCTTATACCATAGAAATCAAATTTATCGTGCCTTCATAGCCTGGTGAAAACTGAGGCGAACGCTTGGGAGAATTCGAGAGCAGATCAGTGAAAACCCGAGACGCATTTCACCTGCTCGATAATTCTCACAAACTTTGCCGAGGTTTTCAACAGGCTATTGAGGCACGGACAACATGTTTATTTCTTTTATAAAATTATTATTTTCATTGCTAACAAAGAGAAAGACGGTTTACGAAGCGCGTACTGTAAATTCTCTCAGCTCGGAGACGGTCAAACCACATTGCTCACGTCATTTTCGTGCTTCATAGCGCTATAAAGACACACTTGTAGACCAATCAAAACGCATGTACTATCCAAATTATTTTTAAAATTGAATGGTCTACGTACAGTATCAAACGCCTTTGAAAGATCTAAAAAGATTCCACATGAAAAGTGCTTGTTTGCCATTGCCTTTGTAATTTTGTCAATAATTAATAAAATAGTTTGCACAGTAGAGTGATTGCTACAAAAGCCAAACTGAGAGTCACATAGAATGTCATGTTTCTCGATATAAAATTGATAAGTCTCTTATACATAAGTTTTTCCAAAATTCGGTTATATACAGGTAATAAGGAAATAGGATGATAATTATTGAGTAGAGTGGTTGAACCTTTTTTCTGTACAAGTATTACTTTTGCTATTTTAAATTTATCTGGAACCTTGCCACTAGACAAAGAGTAGTTTAAAATATTCTCCAGTGGCTTAGCGAGATATGATATCAAGATTTTTAATAGTGGAATTGGAATACTAAAAGGTCCAACTGCTTTCGTAGCCTTTATGTGATCAATTTCCCTTTCAATCTTTGTAGAAGTGACTGGAAATAAGTAAATACTGGATTGAATTGAATCCTCTAAAAATTTCATGTGAGGGTTGGAACAGTTGTCCTGAACAGGGATTTTATTAGCCAAATTCTGGCCAATACATTTGAAAAAAAAATTATATGCATCAGCTATTGAAACACTATTATTAAGAATTGTTTTATTATGTACAATTTTAGTGGGGAAATTAGTCTTGCCTTTTTTTAAAGTAACCAATTCCTTAATACTCTTCCAAATGTTTTTGATATTATTCGTATTAGTAGTGAAATATTAATTGTATTATATATCTTTTTACGATTAATTGAAGTTAGCTTGTTACGATAAGATTTATAGAGAGATTAATGGTAAGAGCATCTATTTAATAAAAACTTATTCTTTAAGGCATTTTTCTTGTTTATAGAAACTTTGATAGCACTAGTTATCCATGGTTTAGATTTAGCTTTAACTTCCTTCTTAGTTGAATTACGTATACAAAGGTACATGCTTGTCAATTATTCTGTTGATCTCCTGATAGAAATATGCACGAAATAATTTTAGTTTACATAAAAATGACCGTACTGAACGTAGGAACATCTGCTATGGAACGTACAGTAAAGCTGAACTCGGACACAAAATTAAAACGGCTTTACTTGGTTTAGAACTTTCAAAGACTTTCAGATATAATGAATTTCGCCAAGAAGCTATCAATACCTTGTTGCATTACTTGGCCCAATATCATAAGGTTATCGCACAAAATGGCCCCGCTAAATTTGTTTGACAAATCTAGAATCAGGATAACTTGCATTTCATTGAAGTGGATCCCCTCAGTCTGGATTTGGTTTTCGGTTGTTTGGATTTTGGAATTGCAAAGCTGCATGGAGTCTTAATTCCAAACTTAAGATTTCAGATGGAGAAAGCTGTTCGGGAATTTTATGTATTTGAGGAACTGTTCATTGTATTCCCAGAGTGTGTTTAGGTGCTCAGTCAAATACATATATTAATGTCTTGAAATTTTCTGATAGGACGACTTCGGAACCTGAAATGAGGGGACCCTCGTTGGATATAAAGGCCAAAGAACCAGATCTCAACCCGGAGAAAAGTGCCAGAGATTATACGGTACATTTTCCTCAGCCTGAAAAAGTACAGGATGGCGCATCAAAGGGTTACAAAGTTTCCGGTCCGGTTGCGCCAGACACCGTACGTTATCAGTGAGTATTAACTAAGGCCTGACAGATCAATACTAGTGGATAATAATAATAATAATAATAATAATAATAATAATAATAAATAATAATTATAATTAATATTAATAATAATATGTTACATGGTAGCGTGGAAACATAGATTATATCTTTCTCAGAGTGTTAAAAAGATTTTTCACATGTAGCATTAGCAAATGGATTAAAGCGTATATTTCAGTTAACGTTGTGGGTTTTTGTACGTATAAAATGTCCTTATCCTTCTAATGGTGATAATGTAATTTGCGTTTAAAGTTTTGAAAATCAATTCTGGTTTCACCTTGACTGAGCGATAGGAGGCTGGTAACTACAATATTATTTTCTGGTCCTTTACGTCAGAAGCGGAATTGAGTAGTGAGAGAGCGGTCCTGTTTTTATATATCTGTCCCATTTTCTTGTAAAATATGGTAGCGAGGTATGTTGCAGCTATGTAGATTGAACAGATATATAGAAACTGGACCGGACTCTTATTACTAAATTCTGCTTTTGACGTCACGGATTAGAAAGTAATATGATAGTTAACAGCCTACGCCACATCCCACTAGCGTAATGCTTGTGGGATGTGGCTTAAATGATAATCATCAAAATTAGATAGCACACTGTACCAGTAGCTAAGCTGGAACCACTAAAATTGGCAATAGGGCTACATTTGTCATGTAGTGAATCTCCTTTTTTGCTTGTATTTCCTTTATGAATCCATTTCATGAGCTCTGGTCAGCTGAGCATCGATAGCAGACCTCAGATGAAAGACTGAAACAATGTGGCGTGTTGCATTGCAGTGCCAAGCCTCCACTCGTTCATTGCTATTGTTTCTATAAAGAGTAGAGCCTGGCACTGCAACGCAACCACGTCACATTTCAAGATGGAGGCCCACAGGAAATTCAAGGATCAAAACAAATCGCTTGGCGTGAACTATATACAGAGAATTATCAAACTTGAGCTGCTGATGTAGACACAAGTCAAAGAAAACTCTTATTTGAGATAAATATTATCGGACAGCCGAGGTTCCTTTTAATAGTTTCGCTGTATAAGCGGAAAGCGTCTTGGACAAAGGCCTAAAGTGATAAGGACATTAAAAATCTAAAATCTCTGGTGTTATTAATTCTAGATGGACTGACGACGGTTTTGGCGGGAAAACGTACATGAAAAGGTTGAAGTAAGTAAATGCCATCTGCCTTTATTTGACGCCAAGTAATTCCAAATTTTTAAACTTCATTAAAAATATAGCGTTACTTTGCCGCTTCAGTTACAACTAAAAAAGCTCCTGCTATAATATAGTGGTTGTGAGGTTTCACGAAAGCAAAGAGAGCTTAAAAGCGAAAGGGACTCGTTAAAGGATAGAATGTAAATCACAAATCACGCAATAAGAAACAAATCCTGTCCCGTTTAGTAGAATCCACTGGATACGTCATCAGAGCCAAATTTGTCACCAGTCTCTTGAGACACCTGTTTGGCCTTTTTTAGCAACTTCAAGAAGAACTTAAATGTTTTATTTCGTAATGAGAATGTTGTAACCCTGTGTTTTACAAAAAGAAAATTTCATATAGACCCTATGCCAAAATGGCGGCGATTTTAATGCTATTACTATAACATTCAAATTAGCCCTACTAGCCTCGTTTGTGGTAAGATATTCTTTTGAAAGTTTAACTCAAGAACGAGGTTAGTAAGGCTAATTTAAATGTGGACAAAAGAATATTAAAACCGCCGCCATTTTTGCATAGGGTGTATGATACACGCTGCAATTTTGCCTCGCGCTGGCAACGCTGTGTACCCACAGCTTTAAGGTTTGATCATAGCCGTATATAGTTGACAGTTTGTTGCAAAATTCAGATATATAAACATATTCAACAAAAACATTTATATTCAACATCTACATATTTATTCAACTTCAGGAACTTTCATCCATTTTCAAGGAATTATAAATATTTATTCGACTAGTCATTCAAGATATTTCTTCCATTCAACTCATAAATAGGAAAATATAAAATTCATGCAGAAAATTATAACCATTCAAAAAAATTATATACATTCTACTGAAAATAAAATAGATTAAAACGTTATAATAATGTAGCTATAAGCATCGAAACGTTAAAAAGATAGGTAAAGTTTTTTTTATAATAATATACATACAAAAATTTAAAGATTCTCATTGGGCGAGAACGGTGCAATTTTCATGTAAACCCGTGCAGACATCTGTAATACCAGTGCAAACTACAAAATTAAAAAAAATTTATTTGCCTTGTTTGAGGCTTGATTTAAATGCATTTTTCACTGTTTACAATAGAAAACGATACTGGAATTTGTGAAGCAACTTATCTTGTCTAAAATTTGTAACTATGGGATACGTTTGAAGAGCATCCAATCACCGCGTTTGAATTTTTCATTTAACTTGTGCAGAGCAAACAAGCCTACAAGATCACATATTACTGCGCCTTATATAAACCTTCCTACTGTGACATCGAACATCGACGCTCCGTCTTTCTTTATCCATGGAGTGCTGTTGTCACACAGTAGGGACTTTCGTACATCTGTAATAATTACTTGATCGCTATCTGACATGGCATTAAGCTGCTGTGAACTCATAGACCTCTTTGCCCTGCAAAACGTAAATCTCATTATCACTTCGGCGTGAAACACTGTGTAATTGAAGTTTCCTAAAATATTTAATTTCTACCCATCTTTTAATGCTTTGTTTTAAACTATTTTACTTTTATCACGCTTTGCAACACTGCATCACTGAAGCACTCTGACTTACAAGTGAAAAATGGTAATAGTTGGAATATATTACTAGCTAACAGTTTTATAATTTTGCAGAATCGATCATGTGACAAGAAAACTTTAATCCTGTACGCAAAATTCTACGCATACCAACGACTCCAAAAAATTCAAACGACATTGCTATTTTTCCCGAAACAAACATTATTCTTCTAAAAATAATACGTTAACCAAATTTCTTGTATAAAAGTAAATTGTAGTTTTTTCATAACAAAGGCAAAACTTTTAGCTTTCACTCTTTAGCTTCGTTATCGAGTTACACTCTTTTTTTTTTATAAGAACGTCGAATTTTTCGACTGAGGCTGAAAGTTCTTAAATATTTTCGGGATATCAGCCTCAAATGTTCTTAAACGTGTTCTTAAAATATCTTTACTGATTTTAGACAATATAAATAATACATGTACCGTATGTGGTACATTTGTGTATACATTGATTTGTACATGTAAAATTGTTATCTGCGAACTTTAGTCAAGAAGCCCACCGAAAAGCAAATTTTTTAACAACACTGTATTATTTGCACTAGGTTATCATAATAAATAAATGTTCTTCACCTTTTCTCAGCCTCAGCATGTTCTTAACATGTTCTTAAATATTTGGCGATTTTCAGCCTCATGTTCTTATAAAAAGGTTCTTATAAAAAAAAAGAGTGTACTAAAAAAAAATCTGACTGACCCACAATCTTGGGCTGCCCGTGTTAGCTAAAGCCTCGTTTCTCTGTTCACGTTCGATTCTGTACCAATATTATGCTTGCATGTTTACGTGGACAGTAATCAGGTTGGTATTACTGAATTATACATTTTTAAAAGGTAAGATTATGTAAACTTTTGTTTTCCACCATTTATGAATTTTTAGCCATTACAGACTATTTATTTTAACTGAAATTTTCAAAAACTTTATTTTAAATATTTTGTTTGTGTGTGTCTCAGACTCCAATGGCGGGCTGGAGTGTCACGGCTTTTATCGTTGGTCTAGGGGCGATCTTGGCCGTTTATTACTACCACCATGTACAAGACGCGTATTTGAGAAAAGTTCTGAAAGGAATGCTATCGCTTGAGGCAAATACTTTACTCGAAAAGCCACCAAAGATTGCAACATCATTTGAAGCAACAATAGACATTGTTGTTAACAGTCTTGAATTGTTCGAAAGCATAGGCCTTTCTCCGCCAGAAAAAGCAGTTGCCCATGATGTTGTCGCAAGCGAACAAGAAATGGCAGAAACCTTTGCTTATTTTTTCCTTCGCGGAGCTGGATCTTCGTAAGTATTGTTTAAAGTTGAGTCATTGCCGCTGTAGGTCACGGAGTCACGACTGGGCTTAACTTATTACTGTATTATAGTAACATTGTGACTAAGGCTATTATAAACAAACTATCTCTATTTTGACTAAAATAAAAACTATTTAACAATTAGACCTCGAGGACGAATGGACTACGATTCAGTAGCCCATGAGGTCGTTGGCTGAATGGGTTATTCAAGCTCGTAGTCTATAAGGCGGAGAGGCCTAATTGTTTTAGTATAAGCCTACCAATCGGTCAAAAAAGATGTACAAATTAAAATATCGATGAAATCCTCTGATATTTTAGGAAAACGGAGCTCATTACTATTTTAATCCGCCATCTTTTCTCTACTAGTAGGCTATATCACAAATAGACCTCTAGTAGAGTAGCCAATCAGAATGCAGGATGCGTGTTAGACCGTTAGTAGGTTTATACTAA
>JANCMA020607958.1:0-19605 GCA_024336925.2 Zoanthus solanderi
TTTTTTGTAAACTTCTGACAATGACTATGATATAAGAGATTTTCTTTACTTTGTTTTTAATTTAGACATAGAATTATGGCTCGCGTTTCTGAGGCCGAATCATTCATTTTGTGATACAAGCATAAAACTTGGCAGAAATAAACTTTACACCCATCATTATGAATCCAAACATTAGGTAGCCCGAGTAAACGCGTGTACGCGTCTAGTTGATCTTAGACTATCTTGAGAGCCTCGACATCCACCTAGAGTGTCACAGCTAACAAATGATCGTCAGCGTTGTAAAGCTCTGGTGAACACGGTAATTGTTAACCCCATGGTCATACACCAACCAAGTCGTAAAGAGGAGCAGTACTAGTAGTAGTAGTAGATTTATTCGAATTATGATTATCACCTGAGAAACGAAGCTCATTCATTCATTCAGTTTCCGGGACGGTCAAATCAACATTCATTATTTCACGCCCTTCACCACCAAAATAAATACCAAATCACACTGATCTTTTTTTCCTCAGTCATTCTAACTTAATAATCATTTTATGGAGAAGGAAGTAATCAAATCCACTATCTATTAGTATTAATAGGCAAGAACTGAAGAAGTCAATTTAGATTATTCTTTATTTCTAGATTAGCAATACCAACATTTCTAGTTCTTCGTCACATAAAGGGAATCAGCATGGTCTATATGCTGATTGTATGCTACCATAACTTCGACCCAGCCTTACCTTTCCTTGGAGATAGTGGCGACATTTTGTAATCCTGACAAAGACTCAAAACTCACGTGAAGTTCTGCCATTTTGAAAATCAACTAAACACTAGTTTCCAGTCTCACTCAAAAATGAAAATTTTGAGGCCGGTGTTGGACGTAAACAATACAAGGCAAAATTTCGAGATTTTCTTTACCTCGGAAAGCATCGCTGAATTAAAGTGTTGTCGAAAACTCTAATGGCAAATGATTATTTGTCGCTCAAAATGAATTTATTTGTTTGTTTTACCGTGAATGATACACGTCAAAAACAAAATCTTTGTTGTATTTAAATATTCTGCGATAACCAATTTCAAAATTCAACAGACAATAAACAAAAAGCTGGCGATATCCAGAAAAAATTATAAGACTTCGCAGGCATGCAACAGAAACTGGAGTTTTCGACACCTACTAGAGGCAAAAACCAGTACAGAAGATTTGAAAATAGTTATATTTAATTTGTTTTGATACGGTCGATTCTGTCTATTTAACTTTTAGACTCAAAAAGAGTTTTGCTAGCCTTCGCATAGGTCTGCGAGATGATTTATTCTCGTACTATTCAGCACTAAACTTCGACTGTGCCGCAAACAAAAACAAAAACCAAGAACAAAAATGTAAATATATTGACGAGAAAAATAATTTTGTAGCTTCTTTCGGAAAACCCCTAGCCAGCCACCTTTCCCGTAGCAAAATAGATTCTAATATCCAGTCTTACCTTGTAAAGCGATCTTCCGCGAAGGGTGCCTCAGGATTAATGTAACATTCGTGACCACAGGAACAACTGGGGGATGGCTGCTCAGTACCCAAGCGTTTTTTAACAGTATCCCACAAGGATAAAGACATTTCGGCAACTGAACTGACTTTACCTCTTACATTTTTGCCAAGATTTCGATAAGTTCTAGAAATATAATTGAGATACGTGTGAGACACAGTGCTCACACTTTTACAACAAACAAAAAAGTGCCAGAATATAAAACATATATATACTTTTTGACATAAACTTGTCAGTTTTAAGTACGAATAAGAAGTGTAGCCTCTGAAAATTTTCACATTTACATAATATTTCATCAGTCTCTCAGATCAAGAAGTATTTCCCATTTCGCGCTATCAAAGGAAACATGATATCGAGGCAACAGTCGCATTTTAAACTCACTATGCTTCCTCGTCATTGTTCATTATTGTAAATATTTTCTCCAAGAAACCCTGCGGATCCTTTTTATGAATTGTATAGGTAAACAGAGCCAAGCGAGGCCGTAAGTTCTGTTAAGTCCAATGCGTGCTTTACTTAAAAAATTTATACCGCACATCTGCTCCTGGCTTCAGTGGAATTGTGGTTCGTGCAAATAACAACTGCAAGCCCCCCAAAAATAAATAATTACAGACTTAAACGACAGTTCTACAAACAGATGGTGCTATGGCATGTGGTTTTGACTTTGAGGAGTTAATGAAAAGCTTACGCGAAAGGAAACAATTACTTTAGTAAGAAATCACCTTTTTATCATCGTTTTCTACTTTCTTCTAGCACTTCATACGTTCCGCTTAAATAAACAAGGTGTTATAACAAAGATGTATGGAAGACCCAATAAATTTTCTCTAGCCAGCGAATAGCCTTGCTTCCAAAGCTAATCGTTTGTCATGGCAACTAAAGCGCAAGCAGGTGGCGATGAGATCATTCAAAACTTGAAAGCCATAAATTGTTCTATGGCGAAATTTTGAATGAGTATCGCATGTAAAATCTCATTTAATTAGCAGTATCATTAAGCTAAAACCCCCAACTTTAATTTGAATAATTTCTTGTAAATCTTGACATTTAAGTCTTGCAATCAGGGTGCAAAAAAAGTAGCAGAGTTCAGAATGGACACAATATACTATATTACATTTATCAGTCCGCGAAAACAAATCTAACAGCAATCTCAGATTTCTTGATTTCTTTTCTTTTAAATTTGAACACATACATTATTTTATCATGAGTAAACGCTAAAACATTTTGTCTTTGAACTAATAAACAATAAACACATGTATCTGACTAATACGGAAAATTTTGTAACTAAACCAAAAAAGCTGCGGTTTTTAATGGGAAAAACTGAAATTATTCCACTGCATTTATAGCATCAATTTTCTTCCAGATCTCGGCCGTAAAACTATATAGTTTGAAATTAGACATATTATATCATATAATGCTTGAGCTTAAATGGTTGAAAGAATTTTGATTTACTGAGGTAGAATTTTAGGATTCGCTGAAAAGCTTTGCTTGACAGTTATTTGCTAAATTTGAAGTAATGCAGCATGCAGACTTGAAGGAAGTAGAATCTATCTCTAAAACATAGTATGGAAGCTAGAAAACCACTACCCAAAAAACAGTTTAAAACAAGTTCGGCAATAAAACAAACTGAAAGTTCTACAAGTCATTTTTATTAAATTTTGAGATGCTATAAACATTTAAAACAAATATATATATTAAATATGCGTCAATTATTAAAAACTGTTTTCAGAGGGCATAAAAAGTTTTGAAACTCGGCTTATTTGAGTCCATCACAGCCACAATAGCTCACCGACTCGCAAAAACGAATAGTTGAAGTAAGCGCGCTCAGTGAATTCGCGAATAGTGATTTCTATCCGTATCTCAGTACAATACGGATAGAAATCCTCCATTACCATCTACCACCTGCTATATAACTAGCAACGTGTGAGTAATCCGCCTCATTACCTCGATAAAGACCCTGCAAAAGTAGCCGTAGAAACGTCGCGACCTCCACCTTAGCTTCATAGACTTAAACCCAATTTACACTATACAAATAACGGTTAGGCAAGGATGAATGTTAAAGCAAGGGTAATTTTTAACTATTTGGAGAGGCAAGGACGGTTGAGAAAGGACAACGTCCGGACGTCGTCCTAAAACCCAATATGAATCGGCAAGACAATTGTAGTTTACACAGCCGAATTCATCCTTGCCTCGATGGAATTACACTTTACCCTTGCCAAAATTTATCCTTGCCTAGCCGTTTTTTTCTTTTCTGTAGTGTAAAAGGGATTTAGGTACCTTTTTACGTCGCGAGAATAACAATTTTATTCTTACTGATTTAAACAGTACGTGAAGCTAAGAACAAGGCGCACGCAATATGACGAGGTGCTTTTGAGCTTCGCGTTATTTATCACGAGAAAAGACATTATAAAATGATTTGGATAGTCTACAAGTATGTTTTCATGGAGTTATGAAGCACGAAAATGACGTGAGCGATGTGATTGAGAATTTACAGCACACGGGCGCTTTGTATATCGTCTTTCTCTTTGTTAAGACTGAAAATAATAATTTTATAAAAGAAATAAGACATGTTGTCCGTGCCTCCATAGCCTGTCGCAAACCTCGGCAAAGTTTGTGAGAACTCTCGAACAGGTGAAAACCATCGACTGATCAGGTTTTCACTGATCTGCTCTCGAATTCTCCCAAACGTTCACCTCGGTTTTCACCAGGCTATGAAGGCACGGAAAACATGTTTTGTTTCTTAAATGAAGATTGCCACATATTTTAACAAGAGCCCTCTTTAGCGTATTGAATATTTTACTAACTATTTTAGTGTTTACAAAATTGTATTGATAAAAATGCACTTTTTTTAAAAATTGGTATAATTTTATGAGAGACTTGTTTGACATTTTGTGAGATTTGTTTCTTCTCATCGGAGATTTTTGGCAGAACACTCAAGGATTTTCACCGAATTCTACCATTTGCACTTCTGTTGCAAAATCAGCAATTAGTCATGGATATTTCGAGGTACTAGGGCCAATCAGATTTCATTTCTCCTTTTAATAATGCTTTGTTGTACAAGAAAGGAAAAGGTTTCTCCTTTTAAAAATACTTTATTTTGCAAGGAAGGAATAGGTAATAAAATAAAGTAAATTGGATTGAAAAAGCGTATATAATTACCACCTCCAAGGAAACATGCTGCTGTAGTAAAATAGTTTTGTTTCCTGAAAAACTCAGTTTTAAGTCGCAACTGCAATTCGAAACATTTTTACTCTCCATAATGGCGTAGCTTATAAATGAATAACTACGGTTGGTAAAAACTTGGTTTATTGTAGCTTACGAATATTATGAGGACAGTAAGAAAATCAGCATGTAAATGCTGTGTTGGTTTGGTTTGACCAAGGCATAAATTTGTATTTTACTTGTTTTACTTGATAAAGATTACAGTCCCCCGGATTTCGACGTCAAGGACTTAAAAATCTTTTATCGCAAATCCATCACGGAACCAGATGAAAAGCCTTCATGGGAAGACCGCACAGGGAGCCTTGTTTCTTCTCCGAAACTGGAGAATGGAATCGTTGAACTGCAACTTAAAAACTTCTCTTTGTAAGTAGTGACTCATACAGATCATATTACAGTTAGGATATATTTTTAAATCTATACTGAAACATACGTGTAGCAACATGATTGATACTGTATTTCAGTGGAATGACTTGACTGTATCAAATTCTACAATAGACCATTTTACAGATCTTCAGTTTGAACTTGAATTCGAAGCAAATTTTGACTCGGCAAAACTACAAATGTCTCCTACAATTTTATAATGCCCATCTTTTTTGTTCTTATGATGCATATTTTCACGCTTTTACGCCATCAGGCCTGCTTTTTAAAAACTGAAGAGGGCTATTTTTGCTCTCGAATCAAAACAATTTAGAAAGTGCCTTGTAATAATTGATCATGGTAAGTCGACTTTTCTAGCCAAGGACCTTAACTGATAAATATTTTGTTGTGCACACCGTCCGTTTTTAAAGCTATCCGCTGTGTGAGGCAACATAACTACAACTTTAAATGAACTTGGTTTTACTTTTGTCTTAAATTTTAAGTACCAAAAAGGTAGCTGCAGGACAACATACTTGCCAAAGTTACCAAAAGGTTTAACGCCTGTTAATTAGCCATCCCATGCTAACCATCTCAACCTCATTTTCCTTAATCTGTGTTCAAGGTTCTCCACCCCACATCTTCTTCTGACCTCTTCTTTAGTAATCCTGTGCTGCCATCTTACTCTGGACATGTATCTCAACATTCTGTAATCATAACTAGCTAGCAGTCCTTCCAGTTTTTCGTTAGTGCCCACGTTTCCACAGCATACAGTAATGCAGGCCTTACACACGGATAGTAAACCTTCGCTCTGTCCTCTAGTGGAATGCTATGGTTTACTAGCAAGCTCGCCAATTCCCTCCATTTACTACAGTTGGTTCTACCCCGCCTCCACATGAAATCACATCACCAAGATAACGAAATCTGTCTACAATCTCCGTGGTACTATCACAACTCCTCTCACACACGTTGGACATCAAAAGTTATCTCCTGCTCTTCTCAGATTTCTGAGCCCCAAACATCCGGTGGCATCACCTTTCACAACATTGACATCATACTGAGTTTGCTCCAACTCTTCTGCCGCAAACCTCACATGGGTACCTTCCCCTTTGTGGCCTAACAGCAGGTTCTCTACCCATCACCATCAACTTGGTCTTATTTATGTTTACTATTAATCCTCTAGTTTCCATCTGTCTTTTCCATACACTAAGTTTCCTAACTGCTTCCTCTGATTCAGCTGTTATCACTAGGTCAGCAGCGTACAGCAAGTCCCATAATCCTTCTCTTGCCTCTCTGGTTGCCTCCTGCATTACCACCACAAATAGCCGGCGTGTCAGTGCTATCTTTTGATGTACTCCCACCCCTATCCCAAACTCATTTGAATTACCTGCTACAGCCCTGACCCTTGGCCTTGGATTGCTATATAAGGCCAGAAGACGCTTTGGCACTTTTTGACGTCTCAGGGCCTATCGAATTGGCACACGATCAAAAGCTTTTTCTAAATCAACAAGACAAGGAAAAGCTCTTTCTTCTTTGCTCCAAATTTTTGCTGCAACTGTCGTAATACAAAAATTGAATCTACAGTTGACTTACCTGACTGGAATCCAAACTGATTCTCGTCAATCTTCACAATATCTCTAAGCCTCTTCTCTAGGGTTTTCTCATACACCTTCATATACCAGAAAGTCTTACTCCTCTATGATTGTCCACCATTACGACATCTCCCTTACCTTTATATACCGGTATGGTATAACTCTTGGCCCAGTACTCTGGAACCTTGCTTTACAAATCTGAAAAAGCCCTTTCACTCTAGTTGCTCCTGCAGCCTTTTAAGGCCGCTTGTGATCGTAGATGGCCCCGGTGCCTTGCCTACTTTTATGCTCTTCAGTGCTCTAGTTGGTACTCATTTGTCTCGTTTAGCAAAAAAGAAAAATAACTTCTCCACCTTTCCATAACTTGCTCTTCAAAGATTAGTTTTGTTATGGTTCTTCTTGCCCGAATACTTGTATTTCTGAAAACTGACCAATAAAGCTCAAAGGATTTTCTTGGTTGAAGCAGTAAATATAAAACAAGGTTAATTTTAGTTAACCATCGAGAACTAAGTGTTAAACTTGTTGGAGACCTTCAACACAAAAAGCAGTTTGAGGATGCCCATGTCTTCAAGGCGAGAAAATTGCATGGTAAATGAGTTTGAAGATAAAGAATATATATATATAAATCTGTCTGGTTACCTTTTACAGAATTTGGGCATGGATCGGATGTGCTGCACTGAGTTTCGCTAGTGTCGCGAGTGTCTATACAGCTGTCACTCAAATAGAGCTGGAAGCAGCTTTTGCTCTATATCAGGATCGGGCTTCGCCAGAGATGCTCACGTTTGTTTGCCTTCCACCTGATCAGTGTACAGGTGTGTTGGAAATGGAAGATAGAATGAATCGGAAGTGTCTTAATCACGCTAGCTCTTATCATACCATGAAGCCGGGAGAAATTGCTTTAGTCAAGATGGATGATGAGTCAATTATCATGAAGAGTGGAGAAGAGTTAACATTGAAGTAAGTAATTATTCCTTTCTATTTTCTTCATTGTCCTTGTCGGCACTCTCCATACCTTTTTTTAACGATGTTTCGACAGTGCTTAGGTTGCCTTCTTCAAATCATTTGATATTGTTTTGAAAGCCAAGTTCAAGGAATATTTCCAGTATTTCTGCATGGGTGTTGAGTGGAATTTTTTTATTGTATATTTTTCTCGTTGTCTCTAGGGATTCCAGGAACTTTCTTTTTTGTGTGTTTGTTTCTTTAGCAGTAATGCCTCGGATTTCTTTGCTCTTTGACAGTATGTGGTGTTTTAGCCTAAACGATTTTGGGATGGCTTTGTTTTTGAGACATATTGAGAAATATTTGGTGGTTTATATTATTGCAGGGCCGGCGGAATAGGGGCGGCTGTGGCCACTCCACTTTTTCCGGCCAGTTTTATGCTGGCATTTTTAAAGATAAAACAACATCACCAACATTTTACTTTATTATAAGTGACCAACTCTTAAAGTGCTACCACTCGGTCCGGCTTTATTTACAACCAAGGTAACAGGCTATGCGCATGCACAAGTCTGGTAGACATGTCCGTCACAAGAGTTGGTTCTTTTGGCCGCCCCACTTGCAGAAGTGTTCTGCAGGCCCCTTATTGGCAATGTTCTTGTTCTTGCTTTTAAATGCGTCTATTTCTTTATAGTTTACCCCCACAATGCAAAAACACAATTCCTTGCAAGGAAGAATGATAAAAGAAATGGACAAAAAGCCTCCCCCCCCCCCGTTTAGTTTATCTTAAAACTCATCGGTATTATTCATTCTTGCAATTAAACCAGTTAATGGAAAACAAATGTGTTTCTCAAAGAATTAAAAAGGTTTTGTACGCTAATCAAAGGGCCGATGATTTTATTAGCCACCAGGTTTCTCAAAACTCTGATTTATTTAATACTGGATTAAGTTAAAATTCAAAGCTTTGTGATGCTTACAAAATACTGTTCTGTTTCACCAGTAAAGAAACATGTCAACTGCAAAATTCCAGCCCAAAGCGAGATATAGAAGGTAAAAACAGAAACATAGATTAAAGGGTTTGAGGGACCAGGCCCAGAACAATTCTATGACTCTCCGGCTAAATTGTTTATTGCTTTAAAATTCTTTTTAAGTTAGCAAATCCGGGTGTTTATGTTTTTGGGCTTAAGAAATAGGGTTTGAGAATAAGTTTGAAAAACCTTATTCTGATTAATTCTGTTTCTTTTTAAGATTCTCAGGCCGAAATCCATTTTATCGACCATTGAGTATCACCGTGAATAAAGAGAAGAATTCTTTTCGTTTTCTGCCTTTTATACGTCGCAATGGTGTGCGAGAATACTGCAGCTTTGACGCAATACTAGATGTAAGTAGCTTTTATGTTATACTGTGAACAACAAGTCATTTTGTCAACATGATCAACCTCTTCAAAATCTTTAGAGTTGACAAATCCCATAAATTCCGATAATACTTCGTATTGGGGAAACAATTAGACAAATCTCTTGACTGGCTACAACAAGGTTGAGAGAAGTTTTCTCTGTTTTTATTTGTTTAAACTTCTGAGTTTCATTTATTGTATATCAGGTATAGAATTAAGGGTATTCCAATAAGATATAGAGTTATCTGTATTTTTAGATGTTTGTGTAGTAGTGGCAGTTGTAGGTGGTAGTAGTAGTAGTAGTAACAGTAGTAGTAGTAGTAGTAGCAGCAGCAGCAGCAGCAGTGCTGTTATTAAGTTTTGAAGTAGACGTCTTCAATTGAAAAGTAGGCGACAGCGAATTTTGTGCCTCTTATAGGGTCTGGGGTATGCCTCTCCTCCCAAGAAACTTTTAAAATTGAGATTCTTCTTTTAATCTTCTTTTAACCGCTCTGAAATACTGTCTTGTTCTTTTTGGTGTCCTCGCCACGAATGTTTCGGAACAGAAGTTCCCTCTTCAGCTGGTGAGTCTGTCAATATAAGGTTGTCTGTCTTTTAACTGTAGTATCAGATTGTTATACTTGTGGGATCCGTTTTGGTGGATATAAGGTTGCCTGTTGTTTATATTGTATAATCGATTTGTCGTATTTGTGGGATCCATAATGTAGCAAGATTGTGTGCCAACCCTACAAAGGTGGCTACGGCGATGAAGACAGTTGGTAATCTAAAATTTAGACTGATAAAGAGGGTGACGCAGAGAGACCTACTGGAGAGACTATGGAGAAGACAACTCGTAACAAGGGAAGTGGAGAATGCTGCAAGGCAATTGTTCAGACTTCAGGAATCCCAGAGGGACATAAGATTTGTAAACTACGTCATGGAGAGAAAAGTACGAGACGCAGAGAAACGGATAAAAGATATTAAGAGAAGGTACAATTATCAGTTACAACAACTTGAAAATGAGGTCAGGACTGAGACTACCTTTGGAGAATATTGTAGGATCATAGAGAGGGAAGCCAATACACAGTGGAATGAAGGAAGAGTAAAAATGGAACAAAAAAAATCATCTGGAGAACAAATACAAACCATGGCAAAAAGAGGTAGAAGGATAATACAGGGACATCCTAATTGGGGATACTGAATTAAAACAACTCGAAGGTGAAGGCGAAGGAGAGAAAGAAAAAAGAGAAGTACCTGTCTATGGAGGAGTAGAAATTAGTGAAGCGGCCCGGAAACTACTGAAGAACCATCCTCGCCTGAAGAAGACTAGCAGTAGCAGCCGAAACGTCGCGAGCAATATCAGAGTGACTTATCGTGAGACAAAAGAAAAAATAGTTAATTTATTAACCATCCTGAACTTGCCTTATGGCCAAAGTTAGACATGACAAACATCATGACGGAAATAGAGAAAGGCTGTGTGAAAAGGCGTTGGGCAGAGATGAGCAAGAATGAAAAAGAAGATATGGGCGTGACAGGAGAAGAAGAGATGGAATAAGAGATAGCTGCAACAACAGTATATGACAACAAAGAATGCAAGGTAGACATTTGACGAATGAGGGTGACACAACTACCTACAAACATAAGAGTTATAATCCCAGAACAACAGAGACCAGAGCTAAAACACCATCTGCAACATCTCAAGGCTAGACTGGAATAAGCAACCGAATCGTACATAGAACAAGAATGCACAACAAAGGTCAAGTGAAAGAGTCGATCCTTGATATGGAAGAGAAAGAAGGCCTTAAACAGTTACTACAAATGAGGAAAGAAGGGAGAGCAGATATATTTCCAACAGACAAATCTGGAAAACTGTGCTTCGACACCTACGAAGAAAAAATGATAGCCACGATTAAGAAAGCTAACCAGAAGATAAGCATAACAGAACGGAAAATCGGCAGGGGATCGATGGACTGTAAGGCATTATACCCCTCACTGTCCAGGGAATGGGTTACGAAGATTCTGTTCCAGATGATGGAAGAAACAAAAGTCAAAGTGGAGATCGAGGACTGGATTGAGTTAACACTATATATAGCGATGACACACAAACAAAAAAAGATCGCTGAGGCAGGACAAGAAGACCTAGTACACAAGAGGAGGCACGCAACAGGGACAAGACCAGGCGAGGAAGACAAATGGAGAAAGCCAAAACACCATCCTGGCCTAGAGGCAGAAAAGAAGAACATGGTAGCAGTAGCAATCACAACAGCGGTAGATGCAGTTATGGGCAACCATTGCTATAGCTTTGACAACATATGGAGGAAGTAGAGTGGTGGAGGCGCTATTGGAAACAAGCTGACAGGGGAGATCGCGAAACTAGTAATGGCGTGGTGGACGACAAAGTTTAATAGCCTAGCGGCAACAACAGCTCCAGATCCTATCCTGGTAAAAGAGTCCGATTCCCTGTACGTTGACGACTACAACTTCCTGATCCTAGACATGAACTGTTGGATTGAAGACAATTATGTCATATACGAACACTATACAAAACCAGTGGCATCAAGCCTCTTAATAACACAACGGAGTGCAATGCCAACAAGAGTCAAAAGGGCCACAATCACCCAAATGGCAATCAAGATCCTCGAGAATACAAGTCTTAAAATACAGTGGCCGAGAAAAGCTCAACTGCTCTCAACATTCAGCTTAAGAATGAAACAATCTGGTTACAATGTCAACTTCAGACTTAACATCTCTGAAACAGAGATATTATTAAATCAGGGGCACTGGCCCCCTAAAATAACTAAAGAGCTAATCTGGTCAGGGGGCCAAACACTGAGAGAAGAGACTCTGGGATGGACGAAACGGGCGAGAGAACACTCCATAGAGACAGAGAGTGGAAGAGAGAAGAGAGACGGACAGAGAAAGAGAAAAAGAAAAGAACCTGGTACAACAGGAGAACAGGGAATAAACCAACTAATGTGTTCCCCATCTTTTGCCCCACAACCCCAAGGGGCATCCTCGCATCTACATGGAAGAACATCGCGGAAGAGGTGAACAAACAAAGCCAAGGATTGGTGGTCCCTAAAGTCATAGAACAAGGAGGTGTCCAATTCTGTGGGAAACGAGACTGCCTGGTGTGCTTGAGTGGGAAGGCGAAAAGAAAGAACTGCCTTAAGACAACTGGAGGAGGAGCTGGATATACGATCAAATGTGAATCATGGAGAAACAAGTAGAACGTTATATAGTAGGTTAACAGAACATGTTAGAGCTTTGGAGAATGGAAGAGAGGACAACCCCCTAACCAAACACAAACAGACCATTTATGGAGGAGGAGAGGTGGAGTATTTATATGAACCAGATCGGTTCTTCATGGACCCCCTGACAAGGCAAATTAATGAAGGGATTAGGATAAATAGAAGCTTGAGAGATGTATCCTGCACATTAATGAACTCCAAGGCTGAATTTAGACAAGGAGTGGTGTCAGAGGACTGAGAGACTAAATGCACTAAAATGGATCCCACAAGTACGCCAACTCGATTATACAATAATATAAACAACAGACAACCTTATATCGACAAAAACGGATCCCACAAGTATAACAATCTGATACTACAATATAAACGACAGACAACCTTATATTGACAGACTCATCAGCTGAAGAGGGAACTTCTGTTCCGAAACGTTTGTGTAGAGGACACCAAAAAGAACAAGACAGTCTTTCAGAACGGTTAAAAGAAGATTAAAGGAAGAAACTATGAGGATAACCGCCTGCGCCGATATTCATAATGTAACAAGATAAAATTTAGATGCTTGGGAATGCTATTTTCAACGTTTTTCAGATAGTATTTGGGCGTAAAGAACAACCAAAATTAAGACTATGTTAATCATATTTGATGTTCATTATAACTGTTCTTTTCCTCAAAATCTCAATCACTAACACTGTACTAACGCCGTCTCCTCTTACTTCTTCTTCTTCCTCCACTTCTTCCTGCTCTTTCTGTGAAGTTAGCACAGCCGTTCCATTTTGCTGAACACGAGAAGACCGTGGAAGTTTTTTCTGTGCTTTTTTTCCTTCCATAACACCAGTTTTAGGCAACTTTTAGACATGATTTTGGCAACATTTAGGCATGATTTGGGCATGATTCCATGCTCTTGTGCGCGACGTCAGGCAGTATAAATGGCTTCATTTTACAAAAACAGTATGTGATTGAAATGTACACCAGTAGCGTGCGTACGGCATTGGCACTTCATATTGTTTGAATACTTCCAGTACAAGGCTAACAAGTTTACTTCGACTCAGACGTTTTAGGCGGATGTTTTGCAATTATTTTTGCAGAATCTTTTAATTATTTAAAGTTTCTTACTGGCATCCAGCTCTGTGAAAATGTCCCAGGCGTTCCCCCACCCATTGATGTACTTTGAGTTACTTCAGCTTTCATCGCGCGTGGGAAAATTAAACACATTGAAAACTCCTGAAATGGGTATTTATTTCGACTCAGTTGTTTCAGGCGGGTGTCAACCAATTATTTTTGTGGGATCTTTTTATTATTTTAAGTTTCTTGCCAAACTTAATTTAATAGAGACAAAAGTAGCCGGTCAAAGACTGGCCAGTAGGTGGCTGTTTCGGCCGGCTGCCGGCCCTTATTGACAGCACTGTAGTAGTAGTAGTAGTAGTAGTAGTAGCAGTAATAGTACTAGTAGCAGCAGCAGCAGTATTAGTATTATTATTAGTAGTAATAGTAGTAGTAGTGGTAATGGTGGTAGTAGTTGTTAGTGCTTGGTAAGAGCAATAATAATAGTAGCAGTATCATTAACTAAAGTAGTAGTACAATAGTATTAATGATATTAATAGAAGTACTAATAAAGATCATAATACAGTCAAGTGCTCGACAGTGGGCGTTTGGCATTAACAAAATAGCAAAGGAACGAGTTTTGAGAGTCAAAAGCTAATAGAAGAATACTGATTGGTTTCTAAAAATTAAAAGTCGGTCCTTATAAAGTCGCTTAGTTGAACCACTTTTTTTTTTTTGTGCAGCAACATTAACATGTGAGTTATGTCAAGTTTTCGGTGTTTTCATTTTCTAATCAATAACCGTCTGCTTTCTACCTTAGTTCGGATCCTTTCTCTCTCTCCTTAGTTCCTAAATGTTAAAGATCAAAATTATGGACCAGGCACTATTACTAATATTTTTTAATTTCTAAATGCTAAACTCGTGACTTGAACTACGTGTCCATCCCCGAAGGCTAATCGTTCGTATGCATTAATTCCACACATGCCGCCATTTTGTTTGTTTGCCAGTTAGTTTTTGATCGTTTATGTTTTATTTTCAGACTTCTATATGTAGTATTTCTTCCGGGCTGGGTTGTTCAAAGCTGGGTTAAATTTAAAAGTGGGTTATGTAAAACAGCAGCAATTAAATCGTTAAGGAAAAGAATACGGTTCTTATAGAATACTGCTCAGATTTTCCTAGGGAAAAACTTGTTAATCCCAAATTTACGGATCAAATCCGTCTCTATAAGATTGCGAACAAGACCGTGGGTTATAAATGTAACCCGGGTCCTGTATGTTAGAGCAAAAACGACGACAATTTCAGCTTTATCTTTTTAAATTTAACTATCGTCCTCTTCATTTCAGGTACTCAGAGTATTTTAATACATTTTGCGTTACTTTTGTTGCATATAATAGACATTGTGTTTTATAGCGTTACCATTATTTATTATTCTTGAGTTAATTTGATTAATGTAGTGTTTAACTTGCATTGTATTTCTTCACTCTATGTTCGTTATTACAATATCAGTTCAGATTTTCCTTTTCTTTACCATTCCTCTAGTTTATTTTCCTCTCTTGCAGGCAGGGAAATCAAGAACTATCGACAGTGAAACGGTCAGTGACTCAAATGTGTGAATGTGTTATACATGTCATGTAAATCCGTGATTGTATTTCCTGGGACGGATATTAATTTTGTATATAAATGTGAAACTAAGGATTTTTTTACATATGATCAATATTTGTGTGTCACACTTTTCATGACGAGCATCACATTACACTAAACAAATTGTGAAATTGTATGCTCGTTTACTGACATTTCTGTAATGAAGTGAAAAAACTTTCACATGTAATCTATACCATTTCTCCTCCTGCTTAAATATAGTTTTAGAATTTTAAGGTTATAAAGCATAGCCATAAGATGTTTAATTAAAGGGGATTACTCTAAATTCCATCTTGTCAAAAACAATTTCGTCAAAATAGTGTAATACGTTAGGAACCCTTGAGTGGGAAGATCAGGAAATGTGCTAAATTTGGTGATGTAAAATTCTTATATTTTAACATAGAAACAGATTTTGGCCAAATTCAATCAATGTTTCCAACACAGGCTTTTAAAACCTATAAACCAGTTTTATGATTTTCGTAAATTTTCTCTTACAGTACTAACAAACAACAAAATCAGTGCGGAAAGCTATTCCTTTAATGGTTATATTTATAACTGAGTGGAATATGAATAAGTATTCACTTACATCAGTACTGCAATATTTATATAACGTTATTTGGTAACTATTGGCACATAACTTAGTCTATTTACATTTAAATCACCTATTCCTTGGAGCGGCCTCTAAGGTAAAATATCCTCTGCATTCACAAATCGTCTCAGCCTTACTCTCCACGTTTCACATCGTGTTAAGCGTTGCTAAATTTCCACAATATTGCTAGTTGTAGAAGTACAAGTAATTAATTTAGGGATAAAAATTTTGGTTATAGAATCCAGTTGAATGTTATGGCATTCTGCTGGACGACGAAAGACTTCATGACATTCCTCTAGAAGACCTTCTGCCGTCCCTTGCACCATGTGTTCCAGACAAAATCTTCAATGAATTGAGAAAACTTGAAGATAACGCCGAGATGTTTTTTAGGAGACTGGCACAATTAACAGCCCAAGATCAGGAAACATGCTTCGAGGCAATGGTTAGTGCGCTGGAGGAAATGAAGAAAGATGGAAAAGGAGTTGAGCATTGCTTAGATTTGCTGCGTTTAGGTAATACTTTTTAAGCCAACTTGATCAATCCAGAATACGGGAAATATTCCTTTAATCTAATGATCTAGTAATAGTGATGATATTTACACTGATAATAGTGATCATCATAATGATAGAAGTGGTGGTGATGATGATAGTCCTGATGACGATAGTGTTGGTAATGGTGATGATATTTACACTGATAATAGTGATCATCATAATGATAGAAGTGGTGGTGATGATGGTAGTCCTGATGACGATAGTGTTGGTAATGGTGGTGATGATTACACTGAGAATAGTGATGTTCGTAAAAATATTACAATAATGCTTTTTATATTGGCGCTGCTGCTGATATTATCGTTGTTGGCGGTCTTCAGCTGCGTTACCATGGTAAAGAAAAAGCGATTTATTATAGAAATTAAACAGCAGTGGGTTATATGAAACTCAAAAGGTTATGGAATAAGTAATAGTATTTTAGATCTCAACTTATTTTACAGGAGAGAAGAAAGTGAGAAGTGTAGCTAACGAAGCTGTAAGACAGTTTGTTTCCCGTAAGGTACTTGGGGGCTGGAAACTGCTTGGAAGAGAGCTTGGTTTTAAAGATGCTGTTATGTCAAACATAGAAGTGGAAGTGACTCAACCTGATCACCAGAACCCATCTTATGAAAAATGTTATCAAATGCTACTTGAATGGAAAGAAAGATTTGGAAATGCTGCAACTGTAAAAGTTCTCTTAACAAAACTTACGAAATGCCACTCGGGTGATATTGCAAGAGCTCTTATTAAAAAACTGTCAATAGACGACAACGGCAAACTAGAACTAAGTAGCTAAATCCTTTACGAGTGAAGTGGCCCATGGAGCTGGCGTTGTATCCGGTTTCTCTAGTGTTAAGCAGATGGTGATGATGATTATGATGTCGGTGACTTAAAAAATGCAGGAATGCCGTAACGTTGCGACAAAAGAAGAAGACTTACAGGAACAAGTACGAAAGAAGAACATAGGTGATGATAGATGATGGTGACTATTATGTTGATGATGAGATTGAGATGCTATTGGTGGTTGTGATGATGATGATGATGATGATGGTGATGATGATGATGATGAGTTACGAAAAACTTTCAATATTTTTACATGTTTGATAAGCTAATGTACGTTATATAATATTATGAGATATTCCCGATTTTCGACCGAACCAATTTTGTTGAAATTAGGTATTCAAGAACGATTGATTATGTGTCGTGTGTACCTATTTAAAGTAATTTACATGGAACTTTGCAGAAGTTATAAATTTTTCATAGTTGAATAAGCTTTATATAGTAACCTATGTTTACGTAGTTAGAAAATGTATTTAAATTTATTATTCCTATTCATGACGGTAGTTAACTTATTTATACTCAAAGTTTTTATGTCAAGAAAAGCCCTAGAATATTAAGTTTTAGAATTTTAGATTTGTATATCCGAATTTATTTTACATATGTTTTTCAATTTTGGAAAGAAAATTTTGTTATTTTTTTTTCTTTCAGAGAGATCATTACATAAAAGTTTTATTTTGTAATCACTTTTTGATCGCAGTAGTAAAGTTACTGGTTTTGATTGCAGTTATACTACTAGTATAACTGAAATGGTGGTTCCGTAGAGCTTCTGTAATATTTGTAGCCTCAAAAATAGGAATTAAGGTGAGGACTTGTACTGCTTACTCGTTAAATTATCAGAGGCAGTTTGTTTTTAAATATTCCAAGCATTATAAGAAACAACTGGACGCATGTTTGCGTGCCCACTAGCTTTGTTTGCACTTACTCATAAGTTGGTCTGCTTGTAAACAGAAAATGTTCTTTTTTTTAGTTCGTATGTTTGAAAGTCGCAAGACAAAGATTTCCAAAAACGAATCATATAGAAATTACTGACGAAAATGTCGTTTTTGATGTCTAAGTGTACAGTATATAAATTTTAAAAGGTTTTTGGACAGTTTAGCTAAACGATCGCTAATTATGCATATTCAATTCAAGTTTTAATATGTTTCCAGCTCGATAGCATTCTCTTTAACAGTATAGATAACTGGTGTCAGAAAATAATTAGGTAGTGTAATTCAAATGATGGTAATAATTGGTCTCATAAAATAATTAGGTAGTGTAATTTAAATGGTGTTAATAACTGGTCCAAGAAAATAATTAGATAGTGTAATTCAAATGGTGGCTATAACTAGTCTCGGAAAATAATTTGGTAGTGTAATTTAAATGGTGTTAATAACTTGACAAAGAAAATAATTAGGTAGTATAAATCAGATGGTGGTAACAACTGGTCTCCTAAAATAACTAGGTAGTGTAATTTAAATGGTGTTAATAACTGGTCCAAGAAAATAATCAGGTAGTGTAATTCAAATGGTGGTAATAACTGGTCTCATAAAATAACTAGGTAGTGTAATTTAAATGGTGTTAATAACTAGTCCAAGAAAATAATCAGGTAGTGTAATTCAAATGGTATAAAACTGGTCTTATAAAATAAGTAGGTAGTGTAATTCAATAATTCAAATGGTGGTAATAAGTGGTCTCATAAAATGATTAGATAGTATAATTCAAATGGTGTGAGAATGCAGGTACTGTAGTGTTGAAAAGTTAATGCATTAAATTTCAGTAAAATGCCTGAAAATCAATCCCTAGTTGGTGAAGTTGCTTATCATAATTGAAGGGTCGGGTACAGTCTATATTGCGTTCTAGTTGGCATCAAAGGCACAAGTTTGAATGAGCGAAGAACCAGCGGACTTTTTCTGTTTTAGAAAGCAATTTTCCCTGATAACTCTCCCTTACACACATATTTCCTTTGTCTTTAGTTTTCGATCTTGGCACTTCAGCACCGCTTTAATTTCGTCTTTGTTATCTAATAGGGCATCATTTGAGAGTTGGAGAACGTGGAAACTAAACGAACCTTCCCCCTTCCCACTTAGTCTAAAATATGTTGTTAAGTTTGTGCGTATTTGCGAATACATAGCAGCTCCTGAGTTTCGTTCCAGTTTCCTAACGTGCTTCCAACAAAGGCCTAGTTACTAAAAACACTGCTACGCGAGTTCGAATCCCGATATGTTTTGTCCAGGCTTCTCTTTTGCAGTCACGGTAACCCTTTCAATCCCAGTTGGTTATCAACACCCAACTTCTCCTTACATAACACATACAAATAAGACATTTGGTAATGAGAAAAAGGGAATTCATCAAACAAAGTAAACTGAAGATTAAAAGTCAAATTCTGTCAAACTTGTTCAATGAAAAGTACGTGCTCAACTTGAGAGATTTTAACAATACAGCTGGAACTGGAAAGGGTTAATTGGGAATATTTAACAATCATTCTCCGAAGGCTCAGTGAATATCTGGTTAATGTTCACCGCCCAGATATTCACTGAGCTTGAGGCGAATAATGGTTTAGTAAAATTACTCAGGGTTTGTTGTTCATTCTGTCAAATAATGGAAAATGTGGGCAAAGTTTTGTTGTCATTTGCTCAGTCGCGCTTATCGACATCTGAAACATATCCACCCGGAGTTTTATGTTTCACTTATTAACCCTTTCAGTGCCAGTTGTATTTTTGAATTCTCCCAACCTGAGCCCATACTTTTCATTGAACAAATTTGAG
>JANCMA020609001.1:0-19604 GCA_024336925.2 Zoanthus solanderi
ATTTTAATTAAAGCACTGAAATAAAGTTACGTTTTTAAAGAAACTGGAGTATATCAGTTTAACTTTTATTTAAATATCTATACTAAATTAACTTAAAACTTAAAACATAATTTTTATTTTGAAAATCTATTTCACTCTCATATTTAGAAATTGAGTGATACTCCAAATAAAATTTTGAAACTCAAGCTCTTAAATATTCGAAGATGTTTCAGTCTTTTAAAACATTAAGTTGGATTACCTCGAGAGAACTTGTATCCTATTTTGGCCGTCTTGGTGTTTTTGTGTTATTTACTTAGTTGTTTTGAAGGAAAATTAATAGTTATTACGTCAAGACGTCAAGAATATGTATTTTAACTTACAAATTATGGAAATGCTTGAGCTTTGTTTCAGTTCACTATACCAGCTTACTTATATATAATAACATTTGCCAAACTAGTTACACTTGACCAATCGTTACGCATATCTGCTTGTATCTGTATTTATAAGCCAATGATATACTTAATGGGTTGATTGGATTTGTTGCAGATAGATCCAGGACCATGGTTCGATGCATGTTACTATGACACGTGCGCTTGTGATAGTGGCGGAGATTGTGAATGTCTATGTACAGCCATCGCTGCGTACGCACAGGAATGCAACAAACATGGAGTGTCAATCCGATGGAGGTCGCAGCAACTGTGTCGTGAGTTAGCCTTTAAATTTATGTTTCCTTGTTTAGAAAGTCTAAGGAAAACCAAATTTGCGCTTCCTTAAAATGCTTTCGTTATAGCCGTTGTGTATACCAACTTGGCTCAGTTGCTAGGATCTCTAACTACCATGTTTTAGAAGTCCCAGGCGCCTCATCCCCGATTTTGCCGAGGGGTTAGAGATTTGTTCAATTTTTTTTTCGCCGTTGCCTTTACGGGACGTAGAACCAGTGGTCTTGTTTCTTATTGGCTATCAGGGAATGTTTATGCTAAAAAGATATCGTACATTGCGTAACGTAGTACTATCCCTAACTTCTGCCAAAATATTGTAAAACCTCAGCGATTCAGTTTCTAATTCTTTGGGGGTTAAAAACCTATCAATTCATTTTTTTACTACTATTTTCTTAGATATGGGCGGGCATGGTTGGCGCAGTTAGTAACATCTCTGCTTTTCCTACCCTAAGGTCCCCAGTTCGATCGCAGCTCTGCCGAGCTGTGAATATTTGTGCGACTTTCTTTTCCATCTGAGCGAACTCGGCTTTCCATTCTTCCGGGGTAGTACAGAGGTTTCATTAAGGGCTGAGCACAGGGCAAATTGACTGGCTGTGAAGATGGCTTTGCCCTGCTACTTTCACCATCTTTGCAACTTAAGATTATTAAAATTTTTCAGGTTTTTCATAAATTTTGCCCGGGTGCTAAAATCTAAATCCCTCCCTGTTCAAGACCTTAATGAAACCCCTGCAGTATCATACAAAGAAAAAGAGATATTTGATTGAGTTGTTGCATAATCTTTTATACAAAAAAAAAAGATATTGGAAACGTGAAAATACGAATTCCGTTATTCAAACCTGTCAACAAGTGGAATTAATGAATATGCATGTTTTGATGAAAAATGCCAATAGATTTTGTTTATTAATCATGAAAAATGGTTGGACAAGAATTAGGGTGACTTTCTTGGCACCAAAATAGAATGAATTTAAAAAAAGGAAATAAAACAATGAGGAACTTAAACATAAGTTTTTCACTTAGAATTGTAGGATACTTAGCTCAAAAGCTTTTTACCTTAACCTCGTATTTTAGCCATTCAGTGTCCAAAAAAGGAGAACGCTTGTTCCGAATACAAGCCTTGTGGAACTGCCTGCCCTAAGACCTGTCAGAACGTTTGTGACGTCACACCAACTACTTGCCCCGTGAAATGTGTTGAGGGATGTTTCTGTCCAAATGGTACGGTGATGCATAATAATAGGTGTGTGGATCCCGTTTCGTGTCCTTGTTACGTCAATGGAAGCAAACATGCCCCTGGATCATTGGTCATCAAACATTGTCAAACTTGGTGAGTTTATCTTTTATTTTCCTGTCTAGTTTTTCTTTCTTTTAAAGCACGCGAATAATTCTACTCTCAAAGACGTAATTGATACGAAAGCTAGAATAATATTTCCCAGTACATGACCTATTCGTATATTCGTTTCTTTGAGCTAAAAACTTTCTTCGAGGACTCCATGGAACTTTGTTAAATTTCTTTGATCATTTTATGGCTTGGTTTACAATTTGTTTATCTGTTAAGTACTTTCCATGTTCCTTTGAAATACCCAGCTTTTCTGTCTATTAAAAGTCGTTAGAAGCTCTTTGTAGTGCATTCCATTATGACAGCATATTTGTCAATGTATTTTTGTTTTCTGAAGTTTCCAGTCTTCGGATTTATTTTATTTGATCGCTTTGAACGATCACGAGTGTATTAACTGTTTAATCGTGGTATTAGTTCATACGGAAGGTTTCTATGTCCCTTTAAAGTCCTCATAGGGACATGTTTATCAGTTATATTAAAACTATCAATTTTCGTAATGTCCAATACTCATCCAGGTTTGCTACTAATGTTACAGATGGCCAGAGGTTGTGATGGAGGGAATGATTGAGGAAAGGATGAAGGGAAAGATGGATGGATGGAGGAAAGGATGAAGTAAGAGAAAGATGGATGGAGGGATGAAGGAAGGGAGGAAAGGATGGATGGAGGGAAGGATGTAGGGAAGGATGGATGGATGGATGGATTTAATGGATGGAAAGAGGGATGGATGGAGGGAAGGATGGAGGGGGGATGGAGGAATGAATGGAATGATGAATGGATAGATGAATGAATGTAGGGCTGGATGGAAGGAGGGAAGGATGGATGGACGGATGGATGGATGGATAGAATGGATGGATAGGATGGATGGATGGATGGATAAATGAAGGGATGAAGAGAGGGAAGGATGGATGGAGGACGGTAGGGAAGGAGGGATGGAGGAATGATGGACAGATGGAAGGATAGATGAATGGAGGGAAGGATGTATTGAAGGAAGGATTGATTGTTTAAAGGTTTAGGGATATGTGATGTGTGGATGGATAATAAGGTGGATGGCGTTATGATATTCTGGAATTATAACTCATCAGTAATGAAAGGGCTTATGAAAATGTTCCAGCACTGATAATTTTAATATTTATGGCTTCCGTAGCAGATGCGATGCTGGGTGTTTTGTCTGCAGTGGGCCAACTTGCTCCTCTTCAGGTATGTTTGCAAATTTTGCTTTTGAAAGTCGAAGTTGTTTCCAAGGTTCTAACCATATTTAACTTTGAAAAATAATACAATTTAGTACTACGATTCATTGTTTTTTCAGCTAAAGTTCTTAATCCCGATCAAAATTAAAAGCAAACTTTTGATTTTGTTAAAAAATATATTTAAAATGTTTTTGTGTTATGCCCTCGCCGATTGTCTTTTCCTTGAATAACTTTGGAAAAATTAAGGTTTCGGACTATAATCTCATGCATCAGTTGTTAGGCAGTTATTATAACATAAAAACTTATCTTTTCCAGGGATACCTTCGACTCCAGTTACGAGTACCCTTTCAATAACCTCGAGTAAAGGCAGGTTTCCAAGTACGTTGACCAGCGAAGTACCCCAAACCTCAACACCTACAACGTCAAACACAAAACAGCCGAGTAACTCTCCTCCAACAGTTAGTACATTTTCGCCTTTTACAAATAAATATTCACAGATTTCTATTCCAACATTGACCACTCAGCTGCAAGGGACCTCGGGATCACCTTCCTTGTTACCAGGCACCTCTCAATTATCAGGTAGTACTGTACTATCAGGTACCTCTCAAACATCAGTTACTACCAAAGTAACAGGTACTTTTCAACCACCGGTTACTCCCACACCAGGCACCTCTCATCCATCTGTTACCACCAAAGTATCAGGTACTGTTCAACCACTGGTTACTTACAAAACACCAAACACCTTGCATTCATCTATTAACAATAAAGTATCAGGTACTTTTCAAAGTCCGGTTACTACCAAACGTTCAGGTACTTCTCGACCTCAAGTTTCTACTAAAATATCTGGTACCTCTCAAACAACGTTCACCACCAGTTCAACAGGTATCTCTCAGCCACACGTCAACACAAAAATAACAGTTGCTTCTCAACAACCGGTTACTACCAACCCATCAGGTATCTCTCGACCTCAAACTACCACCGAACTACCAAATACTTTTCAGAATACGGTTACCACCAATTTATCAAGTACCACTCAGCAACCAGCTACCACAAAACAACCAGCTGTTTCCCAACCTCAGGTTTCCACTAAGTTATTTAGTAACTTTCAAACACCAGTTACTACCAAACCATCTAGCATAACTCAACCTCAAGTTTCCACTAAAGTGTCAGGTACCTCTCAAATACCATTTACCACCGAATTATCAGGTGCTTCCCAGCCACAAGTTAGCACAAAAGTATCAAGTACCTCCGAACAATCGTTTACCAACAAATTACCAAGTACCTCTCAAATACCAGCTACCTCCAAACTATTGGGTACTTCTCTATCATCAGTTACCACTAAATCGTCGAGCTCCATTCTTCCAAAACCTACTTCTGGTTCAACTGGTACCTTTAAACTAACAGTTATTACTAGCAAAGTACCTGATACTTCTAAAGGAACTGCTGTCACCAAGCTACTTAGTACTTCTTCACCAGGAACAAGCTCTCGACTGACAGACACATTTTTACCGGCTACCACAAAACTTGGAAGAAGCTCTAAAACACCTAAGGCCACCCGATCTAGTTTCACCTCAACAACGACAAGTACAAGGAACAGTGCTTCCTACACAGTTGCTTCCTCTACTCCTGAAACTAATGTACCTACTACATCGCAGTTTCCAGGTACCTCTGTTAATACTAGTAGCATAGCACCAACAGGAAATACAAATTGGACAACGCAGTCAAAGGTGACCGAAGAGAATCTGACTACAACAGGATCTCCATCTCGCACAACCATCTTGCCTTGTGCTGATCCACTTGGTATGTTTATGAGTTATCATTTACTACGTTTATTATTTAAGACAAACAATAATTATATGAAATTGGGATAATTCAATCTTCCCTTACTCCTGTTATTCCCATTAAATTGAAATTGTCTAGTAGAACTGACTTTAGCTTTTGTTAAATGTACCTAAACTAATTATGGAAAGAAGCGAGAGAAGTTTTACCACTGCGAAGTTGTTTAGATTTAGCGATCTACCTTTTCAGCGCGTTTGAGAAGTACACGATATAAGCTGTTTTTAAAGATCAATTATCTGAATAAAATGTATTTGAAGTAGAAATTTTTAATAAATTAACGCAAATGATAAAAACTAAGGTTTCGTTAAATAGACTAACGGCTTTTTGCCAACAATATTGTGGTGAATACTGAAACATCTGTTTATGCTATCTTTCATCCTTCACCAACATTTTTTAATAGAATAAAAAAAACAAAAAAAAACACATTAAAATATTAGGATTAACTATGGATCTTCACCTGAATTGGAAACTCAGGCTCATGTGATGAGTGATAAAATATCTATGCAGGAACATTGGTATATTAATTGAGTCACTTTGAGTCACTGTTAATCTTTTGATTCAAATATGTTATAGTATCATCGTTTTCATTTCTTTTTTTAAGAATAACTGTATGGCTTTACTTCTACAGGTATGAAAAACAAGCAGATCCCAGATTCATCAATTACTGCTTCATCAGCATTAAGTTGGTATTACTCTGCCTCAAAGGGAAGACTGGATAACAAACATACTCGAGGTTCTGGTGGCTCGTGGTGTCCGAACCAAATCACCGATGATAAACCCTATTTACAGGTGGACCTAGGCGCCTTGACTCGAGTGACAAAACTTTCAACTCAAGGGAGTCCTGTACGGAAGGAATACACCCAATATTTTATGTTGCTCTTCAGTGACAATGAGACAAAATGGACAACATATAAGCAAGATGGAAAAACTAAGGTAAATGGTATGGAAACCTCTTTGTGTGATTTAAAAGCAAAGTGTTTCTCTTATTATCAATTTAGAACGGTATTTGTATTTTTTGTTGTTGTATGATTGACTCATTAAAAAGCAATTATGTCATGAAACCTTACTCGTGGTTATATACGCAGTTTGAAAGGCTTATTAAAAATGACCTGTTCTTCACAGCTGTTTCTTCAGAGCTGGGTTGGTAAGAGAGGGACGCAGGTATCCCGTAGATCACTTTTTAAATTCAGATGAAGTCTTACCATTTTTTAAATTAACTCAATTGCGAACATAACCAAATACATCGTTCCATGTCATTCTTCATTTATCAAAATCCATATGCATTAAACTACGTTCTTGAGTTTCTCCCCTTTTCATCAAAATTGTTTCACGTATTTTTACCATTGAAAATCTCTTTACTAACTTTTGAAGAACTTAAGAAATTTGAAAAGCTTTTCACTGTTCAGTTTCTGTATTTATTGCTTCATATTGCAGTGGATAGTCAGTGGATAATATTATCTTTATGCGTGAGATAAAAATAGATAACTAATGTTACATGGAATATAATATGATAAAAGTATGTGCTTAATTTGCAGTTAGTATTACAAATTCAAGTACTAAAAACAATATATAGACATATTTGCAATAAGAAATTTTAAAGCAATGTTGTAATTAAAAACCATTCTATTATAAAAGTTATTTTTAAAACTTTCAGTGCTGATTTTTGGTCTGCTGCAGTTAGGTTTCCTTAATCGTTTCGATGATAGTTTAGTTTTTGGCAGCATGGTGTACAGAGGATGGCCATTATTACTAAAAGTATTTACAAGTCGGCGGTCATATTTTTTTAGAAGGTAATAAATATTGTATAGAATGGACGTATAGCAGAAGAGAAACTTTAGGCGGTATTGAGGTCGGCGAGACTTGCAGCATAAACTGGTAGAGCAGAAAGTATTTTAGGACTAAAAGTTAAAGATATGATCTGTTTCTGCTTGATCATAGCCTTCCTTACGTAACGATCTAATAATATTTTAGATAAACATTTGTTTATTTTGTTAGGCTTCTCTATAGCTGACGAAACTTGTTTGCTTCGTAAAGTTTTCTATAGCTGACGACAGTGAAATCAGTCAAACCTTAAGCATTTGATTTCCCTTCCGAAACGGGTTATTAGAATTATTTCCAAAAGTCTGTTTGATGGACATACCAGTCCTATCTTTATTAGCTTAAAATTTTTAAAATTCGACGACATTGTTAAATTCCAAATTGATAAAGTCATGTATCGTTATAAAGACGACGGCCTTCTTCCAGAATGTTTCAGTGACATGTTCTTACTTAATAGTGACATACACCCCTACAACACTAAAAATAAGAATTCCTTGCATTTGCCGTACTGCAGGACAAATCTAAGGAATTTTCTCTTCGATTTCAAGGCCCAAAAATTGTTTAGTTCCCTCAGTCCTGAAATTCAGAATGCAACTAGTTTTACTGAATTTATCTCTAAACTGAAGACATATTTTTTTGTGTAAACTCAGTAAGTCGAGTTTTTTAATTATCGTATTACTATATTTTTTTTTTGCTACTTTCATATTTTCCTTTTTTTCAACCTAATATAATTTTTTTTCTGTGTACGAAAATATATTGCTTTAAATGTGTTTAGCTAATTATGTTGCCGGACAGTACTTTAATTGACATACTTAGATATTGATTATCATATAGGTAGTTCTTCATTAAAGCCTCATGACTTCCACGGGTTTGCCGTATTAAATTAGAAAGTGAATGTAAATAATCTTTAAAAATGGCAAGAATAAAATGAATAAAGAAATCTGTGTCACCATCAACTTTACTTTCTACATAATTCCAATTGTAGAACGATAAGAGAATGATACCATTCGCTTTTTATTTTTCGTTTTATTAGGTATTCAAAGGAAATACAGACAACTTGGGTACAGTCAGTCACATTTTGGTGGTACCAGTTGTTGCCCGTTACGTTAGAATTCAACCATATGCGTGGCATATACGGCCATGCATGCGCATTGAGGTCTATGGCTGCAAATACTCCCCAACCGTTTCCCCACGTCCAACTTTTCCAAATGTAACAACCACCCACCCTTTGTCAACATCGGAACCAATAAACATTACAAAAACGTCTCCTTCTTCTCAGAGTAAGCCTTGGCCAACAGAAGGCACAACAGTAAACCCCTCGACTGCTACAATGCCTCAAAAACCCACAAACAAAACAGGATATACCAAAAATAACCTACCGGCAACTGCTATTACAATAAGTAGTCAGCCTAAAAATGAATTTTCGACCACTGCTAGATCTACGAGATTGCACAGAACAAACCTGAAACTTTCTACTCAACATTCAGTGATTTCTACGTTAAAAGAAAGTACAGCGAAACAAAAAACTAGTTCTCAAAAATTAACTGGCACTCCTAGATCGACCTCGACTGCTTTCCAACCAACTTTAACAACTGGAATGTTTTCTACTACCAACTTGGTAGCTGGTCCAGTTACGGGAAGCACTGTTACACCAGGGTCGCATGTGAAACACACGGAAACAATTTTCAGGGGAAATGCGAGTACTAATCAGTCAACAAAGCCAGTCCCACCAACTACATTACCTTTATATTCCTCATTGCATAATAAAAGCACTACTGCAACTGCTTCCAGTTTAACAACTATCAGTCCAGCAACAAAACAGAAAAACTGCAATTCGTGCTCGCCCAAGGATTTCACATGCGCATCAGATTGCAATTGTTTTCCTCAAGCATGGGTGTGTGATGGGAACAGCGACTGTTCAGATAATAGTGACGAGTTGAATTGTCCAGGCGCATCCCTTCCGTCTACCACCTCATCGCTAATACCAACCAGCCCCATCTGTGAAGCAAACAAAGTTTTCTCGTCATGTAAACCTTTGTGCGAGAACTCATGCCACTGGATGATGAAAGAACCGTGCAACAACTCCATCCCATCTTCCTGTATGCCAGGATGCACGTGTGAAACCGGTACAGTCTTCAATGGCACACATTGTGTCAACCCGATTGATTGTATTTGTTCTCAAGAGGGAAAGCTACGAGAGGCTGGCTCCAGCTGGACGGATGGCTGTAATGTTTGCTCCTGTTGGAACAATGATATAATCTGTGCGTCTAAAACGTGTCCGAATGTTACTCATTGTTTATCAGATCAATTTATAATAATGACTTTACCTGGAGAGTGTTGTAAAAGGTGCATATTAAGAAACTACACAGTTCCTACACCTTCATCGAACTGTGTCTATCCCTTAGTCCCTTGTGGAGACGGCCAATGTATCTCTCAAGAGTGGATGTGTGATGGAGAGAAAGACTGTGATAGTGGAGAAGACGAAAATAACTGTGCCACAAAAACGCCTTGTAATGAACCACTTGGCAAGTATCCAATTAAACCCTAGGGTTTTGCTTCAGTCAAATTCAATTTCTTACCTTATATTAACTTGTAGATCGTATTTAACAACCTCGCGTGTGTGGGTAGAGGCCTTCTCAGCTCACACAGCGTTGCCATCATAACAATATTTGCTTGCATGCTTTCAAAATTTTATATAAAAACACGTAAAGGAGAAAAACATTGAACTGTAAACTCTTTCGAAGAATCTGAAATATTTTATGACAATACATTGTTTTTTAGAATGGCTGCTGAAGATATGCAAACCTCGCAATCGACAATATTGTGTTGTTTATGTGCTATGAAGCTGGCAATGAGCTTGATAGCTTTGCTTTTTCATCAGGGATGTGTATTGCTTGTTTTAGAAAGCTTGATACTTTTTGTAAGCTTTTAGAGTTTTTAGAGCAAGAAGTAAATAATATTAAATCAAGATGTACCTCGAAGCTGCCGATTTTCTCCCACAGCCAAATAAACGCGATGGTGTTGTTTTTGACGTCTATTCGGGATATGTACAAGTAAAAACACTGCACAAGTACAGTTGTTAACTTTTGGTATATGTATTCGCTACTGATCTAGATATCCCTTCAGAATACTTTACGTTTTTTTTTGTTTACTAAAAGAATAATTGTAGTAGTATTGGTTAATTGTAGCTAGACTTTCATGTTTAAACTCTCAAATTAATATAAAATATTTGTTGCAGGTTTTGAAGATAAGCGTATGCCGGACTCATCGATGTCAGCTTCATCTGAACTTAGTCAGAGGAACGGTGCTTCTGAAGGCAGGCTGAACAATATCCGTCCCTTAGGCTCTTGGTGCGCAAACCACAAAGTTGACCGGAGGCCATTCCTCCAGCTAGACCTTGGTTCCAGAACTATTGTGAGAAAACTTGCTACACAGGGAAGCCGTGTTTTTGGCTACGTGAAACGTTACGAGCTGCTATATAGCACCAATCAAGTGAACTGGAAACAATACAAGGATGGAGGAACATCTAAGGTTTGTTGTATTTGAATTCTTTTAAGTGAAATCGTATTCAAACTTTACAATCTAAAATCTTTTTTGAAAGAACACGTTCATAGTTCTTGATTGAATTATGTGGACGTAGCACTGAGCCAAGGTTCCAAAATTTGTAAATCGTTCGATTTTTGTCGTACAGAGTAATGTATCGATTAATATGTTCTGAAATTAATACACTTAAAAGGAAGACAGACCACAATTAAAAACGGTTCTTAATGCAGTTACTGCTGCCATGGCAGCGATATCCAATCTGCTAATCATTGTGTAAGTAACTGAGTTAGAGTTCAAAGAACAGATTTAGGCTTTAACTGCATACGTGCTTGTGGAGGCAGCGTAGCACAGTGGTCAGAGTCGGTGATATGAGTGCAGATGACCTGGGTTCGAGTCCTCGACTCGGACCTCTGAATGGATTTGTTGTCGGTGATCTTAGGGACAAATTCACCACGCTTTGTAAATAGCCAAATTGTTTGCCTCCTACCAGTTGGGAGTTTTCATTGTGGAGAGGGATTTTAACATGATACTGAAAAGCCCCTTTAGGGGAGTTATCATTAAGTATTTATTATCATAAGAATTTATTTATTATTATTTATTCATTTATTAACAATATTTTTTACTGTCTAATGCTACTGAATAAATCATCCATTGTACCAAATTACCAAAACATATCATAAAGTTAGTTAGACGTTTGAGACTAAAGGGTTTAAAAATATTGTCACTGCAAATATGAAAAACGACTCTCAAGTGTTTTTTCTAATTTTATATATTCTTTTCATTCCAAATCCATGAAAGCGTATAGATTAAAGCGTCCATAATGGTGACAATGATGATTACAACCAATATGATAATGTGAGGTTACTAAAACTTACCTCACAGAGTTTGTTTCGCATTTCCATAGGTTTTCACTGGAAACAAAGACAACACCGGCGTCGTTACCCAAAAGTTGGCGAATGCAATAACCGCCCGGTATATTCGAGTGATCCCAGTTCAATGGAATGCAGGGATATGTCTACGTATTGAATTATATGGATGTCGGTTGCAATCTCCAACCACGGTAACTACTGCATCCAACTTCACCCACCGTGCATGCCCCGAGTTCACGTGTGATAATGGAAAATGTATTCCCTATCGCTGGGCTTGTGACAATGAAGATGATTGTGGCGACAGGTCAGACGAGAGGTGTAACGCTTCGTGTACTCCTACGCAATACCGTTGCACCAATGGAAAGTGCATTGACAGACGCTTTGTTTGTGACGGAGACGATGATTGTAATGACCGCTCGGACGAGATGCATTGTGGGAACATCACGTGCCCTGAGTTTAAATGTAATGATGGGAAATGTATCCCTTACAAGTAAGTTTTGATCAGCTGTTGTTTTAAAGAGGTTTGTTTGATAGAAAACTCCTGAAGATGAATCAGTGTTTTTGAAACAGTAAAATGTTCAGAACTCTTAAAAGTGATGCTACTCTTGTAAAAATGTTAATAAAAATCACTATTTATAATTGGACTACCCTTGAAAGCTTTTTTACTTTTTTCAATTTACTTTGCCTGTTTTTCTAAAAACTATTTTCAGGTTAATTTTAGTGTTTTGTGAGTCTGTAATACCACAACAGGAAGCCAATACTGGTCGCAAATTACAACAGGAAGTCCGCAATTTTACGAAAATGCACATTACATTACATCTAATATCTTTTAATTCTAATTTTCTAGCGATTTCCTAACAATATTCGTTAAGTAAACGTGAGTGCAAAAAGCTTCAAAGAATTTTTACTTAAAAAATTAAGTAAGAAAGCCATTTATTGTGCATGTACATCGTTCTCTCAAATATATATCTAAAGTAACTTTCTTGTCGGTCTTATATTTATCTCCATATCTACTTTCATTAACCACAAGCGTTTAAAAAGAGCCTTGTATTTACTTAGTAAGATACTTATAGAACTATCTATTTTTTTTCTCCTCTGTTTTGTAAATTGGCTTTTGCAAATCTAAGGTCATTAAATTTAACGCGTTGTTTGTGTTACTGCAGATTCATCTGCGATGGAGAATTTGATTGCTACAAGGGAGAGGACGAGATGCAGAGATGCCAGATCCCCACACGATCCCCCTCTGTTTCGACAACTCTTCCGTGCCATGGCTTTCTTTGTAAAAACAGCACGTGCCTTCCTGGCTATCGACGCTGTGACCATTACGTAGACTGCCAGTGGGGGGAGGACGAAGCAAACTGTGGATGTAAGAACTCAACAGAATGGAAGTGCCCTGTTGGTGACAAGTGTATACCGTTACGGCATGTCTGTGACAAAATAGTGGATTGTCCACAAGGAGAAGACGAAAATCAATGTCCAGTTACTGTAGTGCCTGGTAAAAAAAGAACGACTGTATCTCCAGCTACAAACACTCCATCGATGCCATCAGGATCTGGTAGTGAGTATCAGTTGAATTGGGCTGAAGGTCAAGCATTTTATCATTAATATTAGTTTCAACTCTGGGGTTGATCTAGCGTATTTCGTAAGTGGTGCATAAACGGTCCTCTAGTGCACGGTAAGAAATAGTGGTCTTTTTCAATCAATGGATGCACTGGTGGTAGCATGGCTGACACAATTAGTCGTAGAGGAAGACAGTTGACGAATTTGTCAAAATAAGCTAAACGAAAGCTTAGGAGTGCCATTATTGGTCCTTAGAAAGAATAACTCGAAATGCTGAAAGATACACTACAATAAAAATGATTTTCCATCAGACATATGACTAGTTTCTGGAAACTATTTTCACCAGTCTGGATCTTCCCCTGAAAGATAGACTACAATAGAAATGATTTTTCATCAAAAATTTGACTAATTTCTTGAAACTAGTTGCACCAGGCTAGATCTTCCTCTGAAAGATACACTACAATAGAAATGATTTTTCATCAAACGTTTGACTAGTTTCAAGAAACTATTTGCTTAAGTCTGGATCCTCCCCTGAGAGTAATCTATCAGCTTCGTTATAACTTAATATTTATAATTAATTAGTCTAATTATATTAGACTATTAATTTTTTACAGTGTGTCCAAAGGAATGCTTATGCAGCGTCGACTGCAACGCAAAAACAATTTGCTGGTCTAACAAAACATGTCCGATGCCTTGTGAATGTGAACCAGGTTTTATGCTGAGTGGCGGTCGATGTGTTGTTCCAATGCCCCCACCTTGTTTACCACCATGTGTCTATCAAGGCTCTAAGTACGGGGTAAGATCTTCTGATAATAAAGTATATTATAATTAGAGAAATGAAAAATACAATAAAGGTTTATAGTCGAAGTTATTTGAGTGGTTGCCGCCCATTCTTCCACGCTAGTGGCCCATGCTTTTATTTGCTTGATAACACAAACAAAATTTTGTTACATCCCAGTTTTGATCTTCTTCTTCAACAAAGCTCGCTCAGCTTTCTGCAATTAGGATGTCGGTAAAGGAGAAAAATCGTTTGCTGGGACCTAACCTGCTATGGATCAGTGCCGTGTCCAGGGGGAGTTAAAGACTCTCATACGCTTAACGCTAAAGAGACCACCTTCATGGGCCACTTTTCTTGGAAAGGATTTGGCTTTTACCTAGCTTTGTAGGTTTCTCATTCTATATACTATTAAACATAATTGTACATATTGGTTGGGTTTTGCTTATAAGATCTCAAAATCTTTTATTTTCATCTTGTTTAGTACGGAGCAAAAACTGTTCAAGGAGAATGCCTAGAATGTGCTTGTAGACACAAACCCAACACGCTGTCCGACTCTGCATGGTCTTGTTACAAAAAATGTCAAATCAAGAGCTGTCCACCGGTTAGTTCCTGTAACTGTGATGCTTTGTATATATATAATTTTTGTTTTCAAAACATTTTCCAACTACAAGTCACTGGCACTTTTTCTGAAATTTGACAAAGTTAATTTCCCATGTAACGTTTTTCTCTTTATCTTGCAACGAAACCGAAACAACTATCCAAGGCTGCTAACATTCAGGTTCACTATTCGTATGGTAGATTTAAGATGTCATGCCCACTACTTTCTTGGTTGTAGTGCCCATTTTAGTGGTTTCGAGGTAGCTACTAGCACGCTTTTACTACCATACATGCGAGGCAAGTTGAAGCTGAAAATGTACAAAGAGTTCTCGCCACTCATTTCGCAATGTGTAAGTCTCGTTATGTTTGTGCACTCGAAATGACCTATAGAGATTCGATTTAGGCTCTTTAGAAGTGAAACATTGATTAATCGGAGACAAGTTACGATCATCAGACTCGAGTGCACTGCAATACAGCTTCATTTCCTTCAGATGATAAACAGTCTCTCACTTGCCTCTGATCTCTTTACTCTTTTAGATTTTTTAAAGAGGCCTATGTATATTTTTAAGAGTATTTTAGAAGCCGCACGTGCTTTTAATGTTTTATTTTTTTTTTATTTTTAATGTTACTTAGATTACCAGTAATTAAAATGTTATGCCATTATAGGGTGCAAAGCTAGATACACCACCAGATGCATGCTGTCGTTGTATATCATCAAATGCTATCAGTAAGTGCACTGTAACATTTATTGAATTTCTAACCATCTGCTAAAATGTCCCATTCTGAAAGCATAAGCTTAGGTCTTTATACCAACTTAATGTTCGGATTTACAGAGAGGAGAGGGAGTGGTGGTAGTGGTGGGCGGTTGTGGGGGGACAAAAAATTCAAGCCAAGTATCCTTCCGTTCCCCACCCTCGCTCCACATGTCTAAATTATTACAAGAAAAGTTATATTACGAGTTAAGGATGGGCTGGAAGGGTTAGGGGTGTGGCCCGTCAGACCGCTTTAGCATCAAATGGCCAAACCTATCGTCTTCTTGGATGAGGATGTTAAATTGTAGACCCTAGACTCTTGATTGGGTGACTTAAATAACCCACTAACACTTACCATACAGAGTAGGGTAAAGATCCCGGTTTTAAATGGTATTTCTCTTCTACTGTGGAAATTCTTGATATCTATAATGTATTATATCTAAGTTGCTCAAAAGCTGGTCGAACTTGTATATTATTATCAATTAGAAATGAAGGTCCTCTTTAGGGGAACCAGAAAATACGTGTTGTATTGCAATCTGTTCCGTAGCTCTAACTTCTATTCCTTCTTTTCTAACAATCTTCTTTACTACCTTTTATAAGAAAAGAAAAAAAAAGTGAAAATAACAGTAATAACGCAGAATCTTTTAATGCCTTACAACAGCTTCCTGTGATGTGTAATTTTCTTTTGAACTCTAATCTTTTCAACTCTAAACTGACCAATCAATTGGTTTAATGTAATTGCACTATGTATCTGTGTTTTCAGCTCCACAAACACCTTCAGAACCTACAACAACAGTTGGATCTACCGCAACTCCTTTTGGTAAGTAGTACCAATCCATGCTACCCTTTGGTAACCTTTTAAATGGAATAAACGTACAACAAAACTGAGAAAATGTTTCTACTTTCAGTGATAACAGAGTAGTTAAACAACTCGTACGTAAAATTTAATACACTCGGATCAACATTTAAGACCAAAATGTATGCTTACAAATGTTAAACAGCCTGGAGCTAATGCAAACAACAGTGGACCACATGTCAAACCAAATGAGCATGTTCATTCCTGGCAACAATCCGTATGATATTGAGCGAATTTAGTAATCAAAAATCCTCTTAAAATTTTTTTGACACAATCCATTTTCAATCGTGATGGACTTGCTGTTAGGTGATAAAAAACAGCAGAACTAATTGAATAATCTCTAATTCTCCTTTTTTTAAAAATGTTTGATTATAAGGAAAACTTCAAAAAGTTACCAAATCTACTCTTCTACCGTGTTCTTGGCGTGAGCACACGAAAAGAATGTTAAACAACTTTTTATACTTTTTGTATAGAAAAGGTAGAGAAAGTTTTTGCAAAAAAACTTTCCACTCCCTTCCCACAGATTTCGCCTTTGATATTGATCCATCTGTAATAACTTTCATTAGCTCTAAAAAAAATAATGACAGTCCCTCAAATTGGGTCTGTCTGATACTACGTTTAAAATCTTCTTTTCCACAAGAGACAATTAGGAAACCGACAACAACAAAAGTTAATGTGGAAAACCATTTGGCTTTTAAAAAAGTGTGTTGTTTTTGTCCCCGGGATCTCGGAGGACAAATGCATTCTCTGTAGAGAACTCTGCTATTGTTGTATAATTGATATGGTTAATACTATATTCACATCCTGCTTTGTTTTTTAGCCATCGGGTGGCTTATTAAAATATAACATCGGTTTTAGTTTTGAAATCAGCATCATATTCTTAAAAGAAATAGTTTATCAGTCGAATATATTCAATCCATCAATCAATCAATCCATCAACTAATCAAAAAACCAACCAACCAACCAACCATCAATCAACCAATCAATCCATCAACCAACCAATCAATCAATCAATCAATCAATCAATCAATCAACGAACCTATTAACCAATCAATCAATCAATCCAACAACCAACCAACCAACCAATCAACGAACCAATCAATCAATCAATTAATTTTTTGCTCGTTTTGATATACACATAAAACAAGGTCGTCCGAAGGTTGCGTTTTTTATGGCGAGTGTGCGTAGTAATTCATTTTCAACTTTGCTCATTTTTTGCGAAACAGTGCCAGGATAGTGCACCACACTCCACACACTCCAAAGTGTGAAAGAAAATTAAGGTTAATAGTAGTTCTTAACTCTTTTGAATATAACCTATTCAAACGTTATTCTGTGGTCATCGTTATTTTAGTATGATTAAAACTTTCCGACTATGTGGTGCTTGTTGATGTTCAATTTTTAACCCATTATTCATAAATTGATTGTTTACTTCATTACGTTTAATTTCCAGTCTACTAGTCATTGTTGATATTGTTTAAGATAATTATTTTCTAGATGAGAGAGTCCAACGTTGAAAGAATTTGAAATTAATGTGTAGCTATCTGAAATTATGTCTTTAGGCACACCATCACACTATGTTTTGCATTATTAATAGGTTCTTCATGTCGCGGTGCAAACTGTACATGCGCACAATCATGTGATGAGTTCGCTGAAGGCCTCCCTGCAAACTGCACACCTGAGACATGTCCCGGATGTAAAGTATGTCCATTAGGTCACGTGGTGAACCATGGCAGATGCGTTTTGCCCGAGGACCCTGTGGCAGGCTGCAAGTGTTTCCTGAACAAAACCTTATACAAGGTAAGGAGCTTCTTGGTTTGCTTACCTTTCCTTGCTTCTCTCCTCAGCAAATTCTAATTAAGAAGTGAAACATGTTCTCCGTGTCTTCATAGTCTGGTGAAAAGAAGATATCAAGAAGATGTCAAAAATGTGTCCCAGTTTCTTATAGTTTCACAACAACAAACGTTCTTACATGTAAAGTTTAGCAAACTAAAAGTCTCTTGATAAATGAGTACGATGTGTTAAATACTTTTCCTGCGATGTACATCTGTGTGCTTGGCGCAGTTGGTAAGAACTCTGCCTTTGAACCACAATGTCCCTGGTTTGATCCCCGGTCATGCCGACATTTGAACATTTATAGGACTTCCTTTTCAAAATTTCCGCCAAAGCTAGCTTAGCTTTCTATCTTTGTGATGCTGGCAAATTGAGAACCAGCTTCTGCTGGGAGCTAACTTGCGATGGATTAGTGTCCCAGGGGGAGTCGAAGACTCTCATCCGCTTAACACACCTCAGAAACTGGAGAAACTCGCCGGCTTTATGGGCCAAAATGGCTTGTAAAGAATTTACCTTACATTTAGCTTGAACTTAATAAATGTTTTAAGAATGAAAGGTTATTTAACCGTTTTGCCACTCACCATGTTACAGGATACGTTTTGTCGAGCATGCATGGTAAAAATTGTAAGCAAAGATTGTCGCTAAAGTTATTGCATAAAAACTTGCCCTGGCCCAATAAAAGTTATGAGATGGTTTAACCCTACGGAATTAAATCGCCTCATTGAAAGCCGTTTTGGAACAATATTGAATGCTACTGGATGAAAATTCAGGTAACATTCCAATACCATCCAGAACCCTAACAAAATCCAACATTTTTTATCTCATTCTCTAAAGGTGTCACACTGTTGAATGATGTTAATTTAACAAAATTGTTGATTCTTTTGCATCGTTCTTGATTCTTAATGCTCCCGACATTAGAAAGAGCATAATGAAACAGTGAACATTTAATTTCTAATACTGAAGAAAAGTTTTGATACAGTAATGTTTGCATTCGAAGGAGGGACAAATTGTTAACAACGGAACATGCAGTAAATGCCTTTGTATGAATGATTCCTGGTCCTGTGCGCAGAGCTGCAACATCAATTCTTGTCCACCAGTAAGTAATCGTTTCGGCTAAAAGTGTTGTTTCTTAAAAGTTTTTAGGTTAGGCATGTAAAAAATTTGTAAAGAAAATTTGTAACAATAAACGATGAAGCAGCTAAAAATCTAATTGCAGAAAATGTGTTTCATTAACACTCAAGAAGTAAATTTCAAGATTACTAACTAAAGTCACTGAGATTTTTAAAACGCCTTTTTCTATAATTTTGCTTTGATGTCTTTTGTACACTAAACTTCTTTCAAGCTTGACGTAAAAAAATATTAAAGCTATTTAAGTAAGTCAATTCAATAAACAAGGTCTGGCGAGATCGTGATACCGACCCCAAGATTAAAACGAGTACCAGCTTTTGCAAAAGAACTATTTACCATACAAAGGATGGATTAGTGTCCCGTCCAGCGAAAGACAAAAACAGATGGGGCGCCAGCTTTAAAGGCCATTAGCACCGTAAAAATGTAGCAGCATTTAAAATTTATATGTAGCTTTAGGAGTGTTAATTGTTTTTGCGGTGAACAGTTTACTCTAGCCAATGGGAGTTGATTGTTATCTACGTTATGTATTTTGTGTGAGCTGAGGCCTGTGTGTTAACTTTGTGGCGTTCAGATGAGCCAAAAAGGCCGTATACGTTTTTCAAGGCTAACACTTAGGGTTTATTTATGGGAGATAGATAGCTTTCCCCAAGGTGGCTTTGATTTGAGAACCCATCATTTCAGTATTTGAATATTTAACAATTTTTCCAGGAGCACGCGTTGGATATGAGATTGTATTTAAATAATTTAGTAATAAAAATGTAAATTCTACACCGTAAAAAAGAGAGAATACTTACTGACGTTTCGGACGTTAGTCCT
>JANCMA020610053.1:0-19601 GCA_024336925.2 Zoanthus solanderi
ATAATATTATAGAAAGTTATAATTCTTGAAGGAACATAGGTTACGTTATTACGCCCTATGTTCTTTAGTAAACTCAGCATCTAGAAGTACAATACTGCGATATAATAAATTTTTAATAATAACTCCCCTAAACGGGCTTTTCAGTATCATATTAAAATCTCCTTTCCCTCTCTCCCATTTAAGAATCCCAACTGGTCGGAGGCAAACCAATTGGCCTTTTACAAAGTGTGGTGAATTAGCCCCTAGTATCACTGAGGAGAAATCCATTCAGTAGTCCGAGTTGGGGATTTAAACCCGGGTCTTCCGTATTCAGATCCCCAGCTCTGACCACTGAGCCATGCTGACTCCTTTTTATAATCTTTATATCACCTTTATCTTTATACAGATAGGGATAAGTGAAAAACATCCATTCCTCTAAGACATTCCCACCGACAAGACATCTTTTAAGATATTCACAAGAGATCTTAACTACAGTCATCATCTTCATCATATACGGTTTTACGTCCGTTTTACATGCTGGCATGGAGGGGTTTTAGAAAATTGACTTCCAAGCTAACCTATCTAATAATAATAATAATAATAAAGGGATTTTTATAGCGCTATTCCTCGCTATGCATAGTGCTTTACAAATTTGACCTAAAGTTATAATTTAAACTAAAATAATTAAAAATGTTAAGAAAAGAATGCTTTATTAAAAAGTCATGTTTTGAGCTGGGGTTAGGAGTATGTTCCACAGAGTAGGAGCAGCAGTGGAGAAGGAGCGACCACCATAGGTCTTGAGATTAAAAACAGGCTTATAGAGTAGGTTGTGATTTGAAGAGCGGAGAGTTCTGGCGGGACAGTAAGGCTTTAGCAGGTTACAAATACAAGGAGGTGCTTGTCCATGAAGGGCTTTAAAGGTAATAATCAAGATTTTGAATATGATTTTTTCATGAACTGGAAGCCGGTGGAGGTTAATGAGTACTGGAGTTTTACTTGATAGGTTAATGAGTCTGGCAGCACAGTTCTGGACAGATTGAAGTCTTTTGGGCATGTAATAATTATTGTGGTTGGTCATATAATAAAGAGTTACAGCAGTCTAACTTTGAGGTCGCAAAGGCATGAACAATCGTTTTAGTAGTTTCTAATGTTAGGAATTTACGGATTTTTGAAATATTACGCAGATGAAAGAAGGCTGTTTTACAGGTAGCAGTAATGTGAGATAAAAATGAAAGAGACTTGTCGAATATGACACTGATGTTCTTGACAGTTACAGAGCATTCCACGAATTCATTCGAAACAGCAAGGGCGTTAAAGAGAGACCTGGGGCGATAAGAGGAAGAAATCACTATAATAATGTCTGTTTTTCTGTTGTTCATTTTGAGTTTATTTTGGATCATCCAGTTCTTGATATCTTGAATGCAGGCTTCAATTTTTGATTTACTAAGCATCATGGGCAACTCTCTCGATGAGTTTTGAGAGGAAAGTAAGATTCAATATTGGTCGGAAATTATCAAATTCTTGATAATTGAGATTAAAGTTTTTGAGTATTGGTTTCAGCACAGCTTCTTTAAGTTTGGGAGGTAGTAAGGCAGTCTCCAAGGATAAATTCACAATTAGAAACTTGTATTGTAGGAATGAGAATATATATGGTTTCCAACAGCAGTCGGGCAGGAATTGGGTCCAAATCACATGGTTTTTTTACTAGTTGGTGAATAATGGGATGCAAATCCACAAGTGAGATCATTTCAAAGTGATCAAATCTGCTAGAGAATAATGATTTTTCATAGATCTTGTTGTTGTACTGAGAGTTTCATTAAGTTCATGAAGGATGTTTACAATTTTGTTTTCAAAAAAGGTAATAAAACTGTTAGCCAGGTCTTCAGTGGTATGATGATGCGGATACTTTGGTGCAGGGGCTCAGTGTAACCATTTATCAAGCGTTTGAAAGAGTTTCCTCTGATTGTGTTCATTGTTTTGTATAAGTTTCAAGAGAGTAGTAGCGTGATTGACTGGTTGATAACAATTCGCTTACCTGACGGAATTGCTGAGTGTAAGTTAAGTGATCTGAAGGTTGTTTTGTTATACGCCATTGCCTCTCTAGATGCCTTCTTACCCTGTACCAGGGTGTACTAACTATATTGCTTCCTTCCACATGTCTGCCACAACACCTGACTGTTCAACAACCCTGCCATTCTATGTGTGATGCAATTAAACATTGACTGTGTATCTGTTCCCAACACTTGCCCTCAAGTAAATCACTAAACAGTACCATCCCATTCAATTTCAACATTCCTCAACTTTTCCATTATGTTTCTTCCAGATTCTTTTTAATAGCAGTCACTTTGAACTTCCCCTTCTTATTCCACATGCAATAGACTTGCTTTTGCTTTGCAATCCTATTACAACTTTCTGCCTTCAATGTTAATATATTTTTCAGCCTTTTCAGCTGTATTTTGACACTGCAATTACATGGCCGGCACTAGTATCATTCTTGCTGTAATCCCTTTGAAACTCTTCTAAACCATAAACCTGCCAAGCCTAAAATAATTGTTCCTATGGAAACTTATTATATCCCTTTTCCACTACCATATTTATGGCTGAATTTGCTCACATCTTCAAAACCACAGGGACCAGTTGTTCAAAAGCCAATTAGCACTTACTCAGAATTAAATTTTTAACCCATGCTCTTGTTTCGAATCATACAGGGAAATAATTTGAGCTGTAAGTTTGGGATTAACAACTCCAAACAGAATTCTAAAAGAATCGTACACTTATTCTTAAAGGAGAAACTGTTTTGTGAATTTTGGCTTGATCCAGGGTTAAAGTTAAGCTACTTTTAAACAAGCCAGCCCAGATCTCTTTAGCAGCATCCAACCAACTTTGCTTCAGATAATCTTTTTGTTTTCATAGTTTCTCAACCTAAGTCGTCCTTTGTTTTGTGAAGATCATTTTAAATAATAAAAAGTGATGCTGAGAAACTTCCTGCTTGCATCATCATCATCATTATCATCATCATCATTATCATCATCATCATTATCATCATCACCGTCATCGTCATCATCATCATCATCATCGTTTATTGTCCCTAGTTTCCCACTCTAGGGGTTGGACGTGATATGAGTCGCTTCTACCGTTTTCTATTCTCTGCCATACCTTCCATGATGTTTAATTTCCTCATGTCTTCTTCCACAACCTTATTCCAGGTCTTCTTTGGCCTACCTACTGGTCTTCTACCTTCCACCGTCAGCTCCTTCACTTTCCTAAGTATGCTATTCTCATCCCTACATTTTACATGACCAAATCATATAAACCTCATTTTCCTTAATCTATGTTCGAGGTTCTCCACCCCACACCTTCTTCTGACCTCTTAATTGGTAATCTTGTCCTGCCATCTTACTCTTGACACGTGTCTTAACATTCTATGACCACAACTAGCTAGCAATCCTTCCAGTCTTTTCGTTAGCGACCAAGTTTCCGTAGCATACAACAATGCAGGCCTCACACACTCACAGTAAATCTTCATTCTTTCCTCTTATGGAATGCTATGGCTTACTAGCAATCTCGCCTATTCCCTCCATTTACTACAACACAGGATATTCTAACCCTTAACTGACAATTCTACCCCTACACCACATGAAATCACACCACCAAGATAACGAAAGCTACCCACTATTTCCAGATTATCTTCTCCCACCTCCAATCTCTGGCACTGCCACAACTCCCTTCACACACATTGGACATCTAAAGTTATGTACTGCTCTTCTAATATTTCTGAGCTCTGAACATCTCTCATAATATTAAATTAGAGAAGGTGCTGTCTTTTCTCTAATATCTGCAAATGGTTAGCCTTTTGCATCTTCTCGGATATAGACCATAAATCGTAGGCCCTCAGAGACTTCTGTGTTTATGTGCGTGTTTGTCTGCCTGTCATGTGAATGCCTCCTGAGAATGGTAAAGACTGTGTCTCTAATTAGTAGGCCTTTGGCCAGGTAGAAGATTTGACAATTATATGAAATTTTCATTATTATTACCAATTATGCAGAACAATGTAGTCCACTATAGTCGTATTCCTCCAAGAATTAAGCCACCAACTGGTTCTAATGTTTTTTAAAACAAACGTGATCAAGTTTCATTCCCTTCCCTATAATGTAGCCAGTCCATCATCCTCACTCTCCATCATTTCATTCTCCAATCTGAAACTGCCATGAACCTCACCAAACCCCCAGAATTTCTACCCACGCGACCATTAAAGTCTCCCCGAATGAGAACATTGTCAAGAACTACAACTCTGTCCATCAACTCCAAGAACATTATTAGTTTTTGATTCTGCCCGACCAACATTGTTTGCATAACAGAATATTATTTCCCGAACCTTTAGATCCACAAAAATTCTAAGCGTTATCACTCTATCCCTGTAGCCAGCTACAATTATACCAAGATTATTCTTTACTTTGGACCAACCAACTCCAGAACAACTTAAAACCATTGCCAATTTTTCTAGCCCTAACTAGCCATCCAAAATTGTAAAAAACACACACAAACACAACTTCTGGTTAAAACTTTTAAATTATGCCAAAGTTGCCAGATACAGTAGTAACAATCAGCATTCCAAGTGGAACGATCCCTAGACACTAATGAGTTCTTTCCAAAGTAGGTTGCTTTTATAGTCACCTGCAAGATAAATTGGAGTATACAACTAGTTACAGTTCTCAATGAGAAGGGAAGGGCTCGAGATTGAGAATTATGTACTGTGTTAAACATGGTTATGAATTCGACTGTTATTTCGGCTTTTGCCGACAGCAACTGCTCATGAACGAAGGCCCAAAGAAGTGCAGAGGATACCATGGACAGAACCCGATAACCGAAAGCTAACATGCTTTAATATCTTGGCAAACATTTGCCTCATTGAGACTGTCGAGATTAGATCTGCTCGAGCATCGAGCAATAATTAAGAGCCATGAAAAAAATTTATAGCTCGATGTCCCCTTCTTGATGTTCGGAAATTATGTATGTTCTCTTGCCAAACTTCATGAAACTAACACAGGCTTAGATATTTCCTTAGACGCTGCATGGTTGATGACATACGGGTTGAGATTGCTTGTTTTAAGCTTGTCATATATACTATTAATTTTTAGTTTGGTACTGTGTTGAATGCTTTGCTGAGATCGAAAGACAACTGAAGATACATATATAGTCTGCATTGCCATCAAGCGCTCTCTGCCAGTAGGCTTGACACTTTAGGAGTGCTAAATTTGTTGTATAACATCCTCTTTTGTAGACGAATTGACCAATGGTGTTTTTCAATTGCTTTGATATCTCATTGTGAATGATCATTCTTTCAAACAACCTGATGATAATGTTAGTCAGAGATAAAGGTCTAAGCTTTGTGCATTTGATTACAGGAGTTTCTTTGGTCATTCCATGGGGCTATATTCGCCTCTTTCAAAAATAATGGTACAATTTGCTGTTCACTTGAATGATCGTAAATCGTAGTAATGACTGGAGCAAGATGACGTGTGAAGTCTTTCCATATCTAATATGAAAGCTGGTCTGGACCAGCATGCGGCAGCAATTTGTTTCTGGAACGGCAGCGTGCAGGAAACAAAAGCTGTCAGTAAATCACATTGCTACAACATCTCTGTGATCTTTGAGATTTGTTTAAAATACGAATGAAAAGTTACTTGAGCGTTGCAGTTTTAGAACTAAATGAATTAAATGGCCCTAGAGACTACAGAAAGTAAACAGCTGTGTATAAATTATTCAATGCTTGTTTAAAGATTGAGGATAAAATTATGTGATTGCATTAATTAACTTGCCTTTCAGTGTGAGGGAGCTTGATCCGTTGGTGTACTTACTGTCTAAGATAGTTGAAGACAAACAGGTCAGAGATACTGTAATTTACTACCACTTGTAAATGGCTGATAATTAATTAAACAATCATTTAGGATGGTGATGGTGATGGAGTTGTGGATGGTGGTTAAATGACGAAAATGTAAAATATAATGATGATTCTTATGATAGTTATAGTGAGAATGATGCAAATTTATCTTTTTATCAACCGCTATTGATGTGCATTCTTATTACACCACCAAGTTTTTGGATATCTTCATATCTTCGCTGACCTTTTGATAACAGTCCTCTGCATCAAACAAACTATGTTTTGATTTTTTCCTTAAAAGGCTTCTTTCATCGTCATTACCCAACCTCCACAACTTTATCCCATTTTCCCTAATCCTTGTTTAAACTTCTTTGGTTTTGTGAAAATCACATCCAATAATATCAAGTGATCCGAGTAACAATTAACTTACAGTACAAGAAAAACAAAACTTAAGCTTTCTTTATCCTACTTCTGTAACTCTCCTTTTCAGAGTATAGCCACTCTTTGATTTGAGTTTAGTTAAAATTAATTTTTTAACAAAAAAAATGCGGCTGTAAAGTTGGTGAAAGGAACCAAGACCACACCTAGATAGTGTTGGTCTTTATGGTGGTGACGATGAAAACAGTGGCAATGAAAATGTTAGTGGTGAACGTAATTCTGCTGCTGATGATGATGAGCGCAACAACAATGGCAATGATGGTGATGATGGTAAGGATGATGATGGTGCTGCCGGTCATAATGATGCCAGGGTTGACGATGGTTGTGATGGTGCTGCTGCTGATAATGATGTTGATGATGATGATGGTGATGATACTGGTGGTTATTGGAGTGATGATGATAATGCTGCTCGTGATGATGATGATGTTGGTAATATTTATCTTAGTTGTGATTCATGAATATGCTGGTGATGAAGGTAGTGGTGATGATGGTGATGAGCATGATGATTCTGATGTTAGTGATCATGACGATTAAGATGTTAGTGGTGGTGATGATGACGGTGATGATGATGATGATTATAGTGGTGATGGCGATGATGGTAGTGATGGTGGTGATGACAACGATGATAATACTAAAGTTTTAATGATGGAAAGATTGCTTAGTACTAAAAGATTATAAAAAATAATACATTTTTGACAAAATCATTGCAAATGCATTCATTTAATTATCGTTTTGTTTTGTGACTTGTGATTTAATCGTACTACAGTATACTGTATATTACTTATTTATATGTAAAGCGACTGTTGTCTTTCATGTTCTAAACTAAGACGAACTTTCTCTTAAAAGTAATAAGTTTTGAAAGTTTCCTAGCAAAACATGTAAGCCTTTTGCTTTAAAGCTATTTTCTGTAGAATGTATGATTGTAGTTGTGTTTCCTTGCTTTAGATGGTATCATTTTTTGAAAAGAACTCGAAAGAGCGAACCAGAACTCCAGCTGGGAAGGGAAGTGCCTTTTCTGCAATGCAGTCAGTAATGGACAGTGTTCCAACTTCTGGTTCCATGTCACAACAAGAACTTACTGAGGTATAATGTTTTGCAATCTTGTTTCACGGACAATTTTTAATGTCAACAATCTTTGATTACCCTACGACATTGAATTTTTGGTTAACATTGCAGGTTGTCAATGAGAAAATTAGTAATTATATTGCATTTTACAGGCTATTTACAGAGAGTCCTTGAGGCTACGTTATCGAAGTGTTTCAAATAGTATTACTCAACTAATCAGGCAACATGGCATTAGCAAAGTTATGAATTACTTAATATAAAAATAAATATGTAAAAAAGTTATTTGGAAAAGAAACAATTAGTTGAGTAGTCAGATGGAAGGTAGGATTTGCAAATGATATTTTTAAGATTTTAAAACATAATATATAGAAATAATTATTAATAAGTACTTGATTGTAAACTACAAATGCTGTAAACGTTTGGCCAAAGTTTTCTGTTCATTTAAAGTACTTGGAAGCATCGCAAGATGTGCTATGAAGGATTGTAAATTTTAAGTAAATGAAACTTGATCGAACTGCTGCCATTTAGTTATCCAGTTGCAGGGTTAGGTAGCCGGAGTTTGAAAAGTAGACGGTTGTGGGTCCGGAAAATTTTTGAAAACTGAAACGCTGGAAAACGCATTTCCTGGCATTTTGGGCAACGAAACTCAGACATTAGAGGAACGAATTAAGCTGCAATTATACTGTGGAAACCATGTTATTCAAAGAAAGATAAAGCGACATTTCAATAATGCGACGGTATAAACAAAAAGTGGAATGATATTTTTTGTATCTTTCTGGTGATTTTGATGGAGCTAACGAGCTTGGCAAATATTGCCACTTCACAACTTGTAAACATGGTACATACTTGAAAGACGAGACCAGCAAACGGGGATTAACTCCGCTCGGTAACAGGAACTAGCCTAACAGTCCAAAGGTCTAGTATCTTCGGTTTCGTCGTCCCAGAACATATAATAACAACAGGAAAAACTTGACTCCTTTTGGGGACACAGCAACTCTCTTTATCTATTAATTAATTCTCATGGAAACTTTGAACACAGCTGTTTCTGTCACACTCTCAGAATCGTTGAGCTGATCAAAGGTTTACTTAGATGCAACCTTAAGTTAATAATAAGAAAACATTTGGCTACGTGCTGTATGATAACTTGTGAACTCGTACAAATCAGGTTGGTCTTATCTTACATATCATATGTTACCTTTGTAAAGGTATACATGTAGGTCTGTTACACTTAAAGAAAAAGGTTTGATACACGATATCTACTAGTTCCTTTGGCGCTAGCTTTTAGGGTAAAGATCTTTTTCTCACAGGAGAGTTGTTGTTTTGATTCAGAAATTATTTAGTCAATATCACTGTCAAAGTGAGAATCACAGTCCGAGTCATCAGACTGGTCTGTTAGCTTCAAAGCAGCTGCTGCAGCTTCATCTTCATCTTCAAGTGCCATTTCATGTGTTGTGATGGTTTTGTGTATTTTTTTTATGGAAGAGAGGATGTTACAGTGTGTTATAAGGTGTAAGTTATTGGTTGTTTCTTTGTTAGCGAGTCCTCTACTTTGGGGAACTAGCTAGCAAGTTATCTAGTTGTTGGTTTATAGTTAGTTTTATAGTGTTTAAGGAAAACAAAATGTGCGGTAAGTCTGTGATAGGCGGCAAGCATTGCAGAACCTTTCGATCTGGTTCTGCCTAATTTGATTAGATTAAAGGTGTTAAAGTGTCAGGAAGAGACCTGCACTGTTCCCACGAAATCTTTGTTCGCATTTTTAGCAAATTGAAATACGGATATTTTGAAGACTTTGAAAGGTTTCAGTCAATTTTGGTCCAAGTTTTTACTGTGCATTGACAGTAGCTGAATGTTTAAAACTGTGGGGAATTTGTTATAATAGAATTATCCCCGAATCAGTACGTGATTACCTTAGTTCTAAACTTTCGAAAGAAAAGTGCTGTCAATTTTGAACGACTCAAAAACTTCAAATAACCCAACATCCTTTTAAAGTATAAAAAGATAAAAGATAATTTATTTAACGTCAATTACATACTTAGGGAGTAGTCGCCCAAATCTCCCGAGCACGGGGCTTATGATAAAAATGCTTAACAAAATAATATCTGCTAAAATACATCTAATCAGTAATGATTAAAAATTGCCTAATATATATATATAAATATAAATATGTAAGTATAACATTGCCGTATTGGTTTATAAAATACTATACTATACTAGAGGCAACTATTGCACTAGCAGCCAGTAAAATTTAGCTTATTAAGAAGCCTTCTAAAAGATGTTATATTCGCAGCGGTTTTTGCTGACAAAGGTAATTAGTCCAAACGTGAGAAATAATATATGTATATGAATTATGGAAGTACTGACTTATGTATGAGTCCTGAACAACATTATGTCTACTATTTCTGAGATTATACGTTGTAGCTTAGCCCATTTTCTTTAAAACATTTAAAAAATATAGTATATTACTATTGTAGTTGTTCTATTCGTCTATGTTCTAAGGTACGCATGGTATAACAATTCAAGATTAAGAAAATGACATTTCGACAGCTATGTTATTAGGAGTTAGACTTTGAAACGGAAATAAATTATTTTTTCTTAATTTTGCAATCAAAACAAGAATCTACATTTATTTGACTCTAAAAAGGACTATACTTTCAAGGTAACCATTTTGAAGACGTGACATGCAAACGCAAAATTTGCCAAACAAACCGGCTTTGTCCTATCCTGCAACATTAATCCTGATGAGTTTCTCGGTTGTAACTTGGGATACTTATCTAATCCTTAGGATCCACTGCTATAAATATTTAGATATTTTATGATGTGATACTCCAGGGTTACTTCAAAGAGTTTTCTTGCTAATAATATCTTTTATTGGCTAACTTAAGTCTCGAGAGACTTGATACTTTAAATGGTGCATGTTAGCGTTTCCTCCTTGGTGCTTTAGAAATGACAAACCTGTTTATTTTTTCTTTTGTAAAAGGTAATGTTTGCCGTTTATTGCTTTGTCTCTTAGTGATTCTTGCAAGACAACAGCATATCCATTATAGACTGCATCTTTATAAAGCTTACATCCGATTCTCAGAAACTTGGCTGTCGTGATTCATGTTTACTCAACAATCATTTGCAGTTAATTTAACAGTTCCTGGCTGGACTAGTTGCAGTAGTAGTTGTGGTGGTAGAAATAGTAGTACTAGTAGTAGTAATAATAATAATAATAATAATAATAATAATAATAATAATAATATTATTAATAAGTAATCACAGTAATTTTCATTTTTAATTTGGACATAATTTAGCACTTAAGTGATTTTTCAAAATTTCAAGTTCTATCCATGGGCTCATGCAATTAATATTTGATATTTTTAGAAAAACCTGTGCACTGACAGTGCCAATTACCTCCAAGCTGAGCACAAAGTTGTGTGATTACCTAGTATACAAATATGCCAATTATATAATTGATGTTGGGAAAAATAATGGGAAAAATAAGAATGTTTTTCTTTGTTCTTTTTGGGACTTCATAGTTTGTGCTTCTCATGATGCATGATTTGGAATTTTTTTTATCCATGAAGCGTAATTTTGGTAAGTTCTTTGTGATATGTGCTCAAAACAAATAAACATGCATTAATCGTGATTGTGTATGCACGGCTTCTGAAGTTATGATGGATAACTGTAAATTGGCTTAGGTCTTATTACCGGTCTTCAGTTCAGGCTCCAGAACAGGCATGTGAAACAAAAGAGAATGACAAGGAAGAAGATGCAGAAGTTGCATAAGAATATGATACTTAAGTACTGATACAGATTCCAGATGGGCCTTGACCGACCACAAGGTCCCCAGTTCGATCCTGGCTCTGCCGAGATTTGAATATTTGTGCGACCTTCTTTTCCACCTTTAGAAGCCAACTCAGCTTTCCATCCTTCCGGGGTAGGTAAACGAGTACCAGCATCTGCTGGGAGCTAACCTGGAATGGATTAGTGTCCCATCCAGGGGGAGTCAAAGACTCTCATCCGCTTAACACTGCGGAAACTGGAGATATATAAGCACCGGCTCTATGGGCCACTAGGCTCAAAACGGATTTAGCTTAGCTAATAGCTTACAGATTCCAGCCAACATATGTGGCAGACAGTGACGAGGAATCGAAGACAACTTAAAATTTTTTTGGTGGTCACAAACCGAAGTAGAAGAATGATCAGAGCTGTCTACAGAGATTGAGGTCAATAAGGTAGCCTGGACAGTACTAGCAAAAGCAGTGACTGTTAAAAGTAATGCAATTTTTAAGGGTCAAGTTGTTGATTCCATCTCCTAGATCTCCTAGTTTTTAACTTGCTTCTATTTTAACGCTGAAACTAACGATCTCTCAAAGGTAGTAAATCTCAAGGGCTATATATACTAATTAACTATAAAGCTACAAAGGTCAATACTTTCGGAACTCTACAGTAATGCTTTTCTCGGTTTTGCATATGTTGATTATCTGCAATGTGTCTATATCAAAAAATACAATTGGGTACATGAGATTTTAGATTTGTGATCTGGGAAAATAAAATAAATGTACATGATATGTGATTTGTTAATTTTATTTCACCTGAACGGTACCAGGCCTCCTCCATGTATACCCCTCTTTTTAGTTTGAAGATGCTAAGTATCTGCCATCCTGATGACATCAAACTCAGAAATTGAAATCGTTGATCAAAACAAATTAAAAAAAAAACAAAACTGAAGTTTGCAGTATTTCGCACTAGAGACAGAAAGCTCATGCAGGACTTCCTTTCTTAATTAGTTCAATCTGGTTGCTCCTCTAATTCAGCCAGGCTTCAATAATGTAAAGAGATAAAAGAAACTAAAACAGATTGGCCTGATTCAAAAAAACTATTTTAAACAAACTATATTGTTCTTCTCAAAAACATAAAGTGGACAAGTTTTTTGTTTCTGAGATACTGTGTAAATATGCTATAAATCTGACTGACTGATCCCATGCAGTTTCTTTTTCAGCCGGAGACGGTTCCCACAGAACCGCAGAATAATATTATTCTAAGTGGCCTTATGGTGCAATTCTTATTTCCTGTTCCTAACATGAGAAATTAAGCACCATTGGTCAATAACGTAGAACAATAGACCATTTTCAAATTCCTTGTTGCCACTGATTTAAATGACTGCTGATTCACTTTATACAGTACGTCTTATCCTCGTTTTGTTATTAAATATTCAAAAATAGTAGTGAAGGAGAGCAAGAAGTGACACCTCCAAGAATATACAAAACTATGTTGGCCTAGCTACAGGAAAATATATAACTTCATATTGAGGCTAAGACTGTACAAATTTAATCTGTTGTCGTCATTGCAGTAAGTTGTAACTTAAAATTCAAAAATAGTCTTTACTATTATTTACTTACATAATTTTCAGAAAACTGAGAAGGTTGTTCACGCTCAGGTTGGGCAGATGGATTGATGACAGCACCATGCTCCAAGTCATTTGGCTGAAACGTCACAGTCTCATTGACAGGTGTTTTGGATTTTTTCACAAGGTTCTGAATAGCAGAGTAGATAGAATATATTAGGGTTGCAGAAATTATTGTCATGATTGAATATCAAAAATTGCCTAGAAAATGTGTTTTTTAGCGCATGTACATGTGCTATTATGATCATTTAAGCCACATCTTTCAAGGGATATCATGATATGCTTCACTATTTTTTCTATTGGATTATTCCAGAAAAAATCCACACCTTCCCCCGACGGATGGTAATGTTTTTTACCCCCCCCCCCTCCTACCTGGATTTCCAAGTTCACTTGATCACCCCTGGCCACCCACCTGGATTTCCATGGTGTAAGAACCCCCTCCCCTCCCACCAGGATTTCCAGATTTCCAAAAAAACACACGAAATACTGCGAAAAAGGGCAAAGTTTAACAACATTTTGCTTGATTAAGTTATTCTGCTCGAGCAGTTAAAGTTTTCATACCTATTCAGGGCTTTCACCTGCATTTTTTCCACAAAATCAAATTAACTCCAAAATATTGATAAATGATAACTCTGCGCATTCCAATACTCCAACGAAGGCCTGGGAACTAGTTTAGTCGAGTCCTTTTCTTTTGCGTTTTTTGGTTGGCTGTATTTTGACACATTGTTTTAGAAAGCAAATCAAAATGTTTAACAAATATTTCCATTCTGTTCTTGTTGTCTTCTAATCGATTTACAGGAGAATCCATGCATTTGTGGTGAAGTTTTTCATATGTTTTCAACAACGACGAGTGAAAAAATATGTGTAGAGGTCAAACTAATGCCAATGGACTAAGTTTTTGACTGCTACTGTATAAAATGAATTCCTGGGAAATTGCGAGACCTTGTCTACCTGCATGCCACAGCAACCTCAACTGTCGACCTCAAGGAATTAAAAATCTTAAAGGTAAAATGATAAAAAACAATTCATGACAAAAAAACTGCCAACTACTTCTGCACTTAAACACTACCTTATTAAAATTGCCCCAAACCCTGGCGGATTTAAGATAATTAAAATGGTCCATTAAATCATCGCGAAGACGACTGCTTTCAGTCCAGCAAAATCCAGAGAAATCGGCTTTTTACTCATTGTTTTCCAGCAAAATTTCCCCTTAGTAAATACGGCAAAATTTCCAGTGAAATGGGCTGTTTTTTCCTCAACTTTCATTTTGGAAATCCCATGAAGCTGACCTTTGAAGAAGAACTTTCTAGCTTACATCCCCCCTCCCACCTGGATTTCCAAACCCTCTCGACCCCCCCTCCCACCTGGATTTCCAGTATGCCATCTGTTGGGGAGGTGTGGATTTTTTCTGGAATAACTCATGATCTTCTTGGGAACCTAAGCTTGTTAGCTTTGGTATACTGTTGAGGCCTAAAAAGGCCAAAACAGCTGTCCGTGGCACCAACATTCAGGCTCATTCATTTTTTTGTGGTAGGTTTAAGTGGCAATGCCTGCTACCCTAGTACCCATTTTAACCCTTTCAGGCCCAGTTGTATTGTTAAATCCTCCCAACTTGTACCTATACTTTTTTTTAAACAAGTTTGAAAGAATTTTACTTTTAATCTTCAGTAGTTTGCTTTGTGTAATCAATTCTCAATTTCCCATTACTAGATGTAATATTTTGTATGTATTTTGTAAGGAGAATTGGGTGTTGATAACTGACTGGGACTGAAAGGGACTTCAAGTTATCTACCAGCATGTTTGCGCTGTTTATACTTTATGATTTTTTAAGCCACATTCCACAAGCAATAATAATTATGATTTCACTATTACCTATCATGTAATTTTCTGGTAACCTGGGCCTGCTTGGTACAGTGCCAGGGGGGTACTCACCAGAATTTTGGGTGGGGGTGTGTCACTGGACCTTCACAAACCTGACCCTGTTCTAAACTAAAAATGGATTGATTTTGATATCCTGTTCTAAACAGATCAGGCCTGTGAATCAGGAAAAACTTCACGTACATCAAAACCAAATCAAACCAATTGTCATTCGGTAAGAATTGTTGCACCCTGTACTAAGCAGTTTGTAAATATTGCAAAATTTTATACCCTGTTCTAGACAAAAACTTCTGTGATTTATACATTCTGTTCTAGACTGGATGATCTGAAAACCATACCCTGAACAGTGGCACATACCCGTGTATTCAATATATACATGTACAGTATGGGAGTACTTCCCCCTGGGGGTACAATGCTAGTGGCTTCAAGTTAGCTTTTAGTGCATACAGTATGTGCTATTATTTATGCCACGTCTCTCATAAGTGTTAGTAAAATTTCACTATTACTTATAATTAAGGCAATGATAATCTGACCCTCGGCTCCCTGGATTTGACATCACAGGCTAGCTAGCGCTCCCAGCAGGTACTAACACTCTATATTTAGCAACCTCTGAAGCAGAGCTCGACAATAACTTTTCAATCTACTGTACTTGTCTAGTGGCTAGTGATAACTTAGATTTTGCTAGCCAAAGAAGTTTTTAACAAGCCAGGTATTAAAATTCTGAGATGTCTTCCTTGAGGAAGACAGAAACTAGTTTGGCCAATTATTTTGTTTGCTAACCAAAATGGTTTAGTGACAATGGAAAACCTACTTACAAGTCAAAACTGAATTCCTGCCAGGCTATGGCTAGTTTGCTACCATTAGTGTTAAGCGCTTTCTGAAGGATAGCATAGAAAATAGTCCACAAATATCTCAGTAAAGCTGGGAATCCAACCAGACACTTTGTTGCTGGAAGGTAGAAATGATACCAAACTATTTAAGAATTTTTTTTTCAAAACCTTTGGCAGCCATATGTGGAAACACACAATTTTAAATGATGACTTCAAATGATGGAACACTTACAATGATCACCAGGATAACAATTATAGCAATCAGGATAGCAGTTGCTATGGCAATGGCAATCCAGGTGTGCTCAAACTCAGACATTTTCTCAGGAAGAGGAGATGCATCCTTACCACCAGTGCCAACGTTTTTAACCTGAAAAGTAGAAATCGTTTTGATTAACAGTTTTTTTAGTATCCTGTTTCTTTAGTTTCCTGTTTTTTTAGTTTCCTGTTTTTTTAGTTTCCTGTTTCTTTAGTTTCCTGTTTCAAATAGTTTCCTGTTTCAAATAGTTTCCTGTTCTTTATTTTCCTGTTTCCTTACTTTCCTGTTTCTTTAGTTTCCTGTTTCAATAGTTTCCTGTTTTTTGTGTTTTCTGTTTCTTTAGTTTCCTGTTTCAAAGTTTCCTGTTCTTTATTTTCCTGTTTCCTTACTTTCCTGTTTCTTTAGTTTCCTGTTTCTTTAGTTTCCTGTTTCAATAGTTTCCTGTTTTTTTTGTTTTCTGTTTCTTTAGTTTCCTGTTCTTTATTTTCCTGTTTCTTTAGTTTCCTGTTTCTATAGTTTCCTGTTTCTTTAGTTTCCTGTTTCAATAGTTTCCTGTTTTTTTTGTTTTCTGTTTCTTTAGTTTCCTGTTTCAAATAGTTTCCTGTTCTTTATTTTCCTGTTTCCTTACTTTCCTGTTTCTGTAGTTTCCTGTTTCGTTAATTTCCTGTTCCATTAGTTTCCTGTTTCTTTAGTTTCCTGTTCCTTTAGTTTCCTGTTCATTTATTTCCTGTTCCTTTAGTTTCCTGTTCATTTAGTTTCCTGTTTTTTTAGTGTCCTGTTTATAATTTTGTTTTTCTAAGAAAACATTTTTCAAATACGTCATTTGGACATTTTAGTGATAAGTTCCATTAAATTACCTTCCCATTAAACACTCGCCCTAACTCCCACTGGTTGTTGCTCTTTATAATATAATCAAGTTTTTCATATATTTGCTGTGTGAGGTGCTTGTCTACATCGTGTTGGTGACCACCATCTTGTTTTGTGATATATAGTATCAAGTTTGCTTTTTTGTACTTGGTTTTTACAGATTTGGAGCAGTGCTCTGCATAATTATGGATCATGACTCTTCCAGGGCTTATAAGCAGACTGTTGTTATCAAACGTCATTGATGCAATTTTGTGCTTGAACACATCATTAAGCATGCAGAAGTCAATCCAGGTCATATCAAGGTCAACTGTGACATAGATGGTTGGTAGATAAGTAGTGTTGTATATCTTTGTAGGCATTGCCTGGGAATCTGTTGCATTTGTGGTGTTATTGCCTACAAGAAAACATGATGCAGGTAAGTTGTTTTGTTTTGTTAAGGTAATACCAGATAGAATATGATCTTGGATCTCTTGAATATATATACTGTACAGGATCAGTAAAATATTTTTCCACATTGTGTTTATCTAATATAGTTTTATTTCTTGGATCTCATGACTGGACCAGAATATGAGTTAACCTGAGTAAATTCTGGAATTATTACTCAAAATTTCTTTGTTTGGATTCAGAATTTTGTAGGTTTGGTTCTGTTAGAACAAAAACGTTTTTATGTTTGGGGTTAGACTCCACCTAAAAAAAAAGTTGGGGGTCCCCTTGCTATCTTTTAGTGTTTAAATTTCCAGGTCTTGTTATTTTTAGGTTATTTCTTCGTGATCGCCCTCCTTTAGAGTTCCATATTAAGCCAAACATCTGTGCTTGCTGGTGAGATCACCACTCAGAATCGCAAGAGATCCTCCATGCGAAAACCACTGTCGACAATAATGCCTAATATGACACGTGATTCAGAGAGATAATAGGCAAAGTCGATGGCCTCTAACAAAGCTCTCAAGTGTTACGGTAATATTTTAATAACCCCAACCCTTCCTTAATTAGGGAGGCAGTGTGGCTCAGTGGTCAGAGCAGGGAATTTGAATACAGAAGACCCGAATTTAAATCCCCGACTCAGACTACTGAATGGATTTGCCCTCGATAATACTAGGGGCAAATTCACTACGCTTTGTAAATAGCCAACTGGTTTGCCTCCTACCAGTTGGGATTCTTAACTGGGAGAGAGGAGGATTTTAACATGACACCGAAAAGCGCCTTTAGGGAAGTTGTCATTAAGGATTTATATTTTCTTATATTTTATAAACAGTATCAAATTGTACCTCCCTTCAACAAACTTTTAAATGTTAAATCATTGTCAAAATAATTATTTAACTGCTGCATGATCAGCCTACTTGGAAAGGTTCCATATGGCTGCATTTTAAGGATGTAGGAAGAATGATCTTCCATAAATGAGTTATTTAAATAAACGAAATGGAAGGAATTTGTCTGGTTTTATACCTTATAAAAACGACCTTACAGTCTATAACCCTTAATTTATATTCTGGACATCTTAGTTTATCAAGTTACTTTCCTAAACTTAATGTAGTAACGTTACAATTATTTCTAAAGGAGATCTTACCCACTTTACAATTTACACAAAATCTGCACATTACAAGGATATTAGAAGCACAGTAGTCAGACGATATTCGAGTCCTTTCAGGGAAAGACACAAAAATGAACGAAAGTTTGATCTATGCTTTTAAATAAACCTTGAGGCCCTAAGGTGAGTAACCTGAAACTTAAATGTCGCAAACTGCTTTCTTCCTAACCTTTTTTAGCTCATTCATGTGCGCGCATGCGCCAGCAATGAATTAGTATTGTGGGGGTGAAATGTTGACGGAAGTGGTTGTAGACTGAAATTTTTGGACGGAAATTGTGGACCCTAAACGGAAGTGAAAGTGTCTTGGGAGCGTGGCTCCATGGTAGAACTTTTGACTTTCACGTGCACAGACCTAGTTCGAGGCCCGTACTGACCTTATGTTCTTTTCTTGTTTATTAAAACATTTGTAAAAAAATTATGATTTAATCATTAGATTGCTTAATATTTTTATTGTCCATTACATGAATGATCTGGCTCTACGAGCACTTTGACTATAGCTAAATCCTTTACGAGCCTAGTGGCCCATGGAGCCGGCGCTTATCTCCGGTTTCTGTAGTGTTAAGCGGATGGGACACTAATCCATCACTGGTTAGCTCCCAGCAGACACTGGTACTCATTTACCTACCCCGGAAGGATGGAAAGCTGAGTTAGTTAAAGTGGAAAAGAAGGTCACACAAAGATTCAAATTTCGGGAGAGCCGGGATCGAACCAAGGACCTTGTGGTCGGAAGGCAGAGATCTTACCAACTGCGCCAACCATGCTCGCCCACTTTGACTATAACTTAGTTTAAAATGTTGTTGATTACCAGATAATAAAGACCTTTAGATCTGAGTACCAGTACAAGATTTCAAGCGCGCGCACACTTTTTCCAGCAAATTCGTTGTCAAGAGGACGACTTTTGCATGAAATCTCGTCCTCTCGATGACTTTGCTTAAAAAAGTACGCACACGCACTTGAAATCTCGTACTTGTACTCTTACTCCGATCTAAAGGTCTCTAATGGTTACCTTCAATTGTCCCAAGTTGATCCACAGAACAATGTTGTTTTAGTTTGGTGGAATAATTTTTGACTGCAGCTTCTATATAAATTATTAGTGTGATTAACTTAAAAATTTACCAGATATGGCTTTCCACTTAAATTTGGTACTAATTAAATCCAAATTCACTTTAAATGATAATCACAACGCTTATTTTACACAAACGTTTTAAATGTTGTATTCTTTACCCCAAATGGCATTGAGCCATACATAGCTCTCTCCATGGCCTGTTGTTCTTGGATGGCAGCTTGAGCTGCAAAGACACAGAAAGTGAAGTTTATAGTGCTTCCTAAATATCAATAATAATAATATTAATAAAAAAATAAATAAATAAATAAATAAATAAATAAATAAATAATAATAATAATAATAATAATAATAACGAGAAAAATAATAA
>JANCMA020611100.1:0-30566 GCA_024336925.2 Zoanthus solanderi
GCAGCTGTGGGAAAATCTGCCTCTCAAGAATAGGCTTATGGAGCCATTCCAAACAATGCAGGAAGTGACGTTTTCCATGTGCTACCCATCATCTTTTGAGATGGAAGGATGCCATATATATATGTTACACTTTACCATCAGCATTTAACGTGGCTAGATATGATAATCAGTGACACGCCTAATAATAAGGACTGTTCCACATATGAGACAAATACTTACTGTGGAAGACAAGAAGGTCATAGCGGGAATAGACCTCTCCTGGTGCCATAGTCTGATGCTCCAGTCTGCACTACAGGTCAAGAAAGCATCGGAGACAAACGGAGACCACTTGACTTTGTATACGGGACCCTAGGAATGATTCGACACAAATTAGATGAAAGCTTTTATATAGTGATGGTGACAAGAATAGTAATGATGATGACGATGATGATGAGAACGATCAGAAAATGAAGAAAAAGATAATGATAGTAATGAGATTGATTTGGATTAAAATCATGATGGATCATAGTAAAAACAATTGTGTATCATCGTAAAACCTTTAGTAATAATAATTGTAATAATAGAGATGATAATTATGATGAAGTTCATGATGCTCATGATGATGATTATTTAATTGATGATGTTGAGGATCGATGAAGTTGATGACAACGATGATGTTGATGATGCTAGTTATGATGCTCCTGCTGCTGCTGCTGATGATTATGAAGTTGATGATGATGTTGATGGTGATGATGATGATGATAATAATTATGGAGTTAATGATGTTGATGATCATGAAGCTGAATAGGATGATAATGATAAAATTGATGGTGATGATGATAAAACATGTGTTAGTTAATGTTAAATTGATTTTATATGTGAGTTATAGTTGTCACTACTGCTTCATCAGAATAAAACTTTAGATAAAAAGATAAAATAATGAGTTTAAAACTTTAAAAAAAAATCACTTAAGCCATACATTGTAAAATCTGAATAAAATCTTAGGAATAACATCTTATCGATGCCTTTTTTCATATGCCATTTGTTTTAATGCACTTTTAATATTCAGAATGTCTAACTTCGTTATTTATTTAAAACATGCGCCACTTATTCCAAAGATGCAAAAACTGTAAACAAAAATTTGCCTATTTATACAAACATTTTAAACAATACAAACCTATAATTAAACTGAAAAACTTAAAAAAACACTGTGAGGAACCTCCCCTGTCAAATTATCTTTTTGCAACATGGAGATCTCTTACTGACTGGTAAAATTGAAACGAGCTACGTACCCAGACCATAACATGTGACCTACCGTGTGACCATAATAGGTTTCTAAAAACTGTTCATTATAGGAACAAGAACATTTGTGGATAGTTCCTTCTTCAGTTCCAGCTAGATATCTGAAAGAAAACATGAAAACATTCTCATACTTAAACTTTAAGAAAGAAGACTGTACATTGATAGAATAGTCTAAATCTCACACAAGAAATCAAAGAAAAGTATATGTTGAGAAACGAACTGTATTTATCGAATAAACTCAGTTTATAAGTTTAATATTTTGTTTACAAGTCAGCATAATAGAAATGATCTTCTGAACATTTTTTAAAAGTCTGTTAAAAAGCATCGCCGAGTAGTTAAAACACGTGATTCACACAAAAAGCTGCGGATAATTATAAATTATCTATTTATATCCTTAGTTTTACCTAAGATTACTTACAGCCTGCCTGTCTATGCCCCCGCTACACGAGAGCTCACAACTGTACAGAATTTCCTGACCGGGTGTTTTAAGCGTTGATACATATCATATGACATTAATGTTTTAGACCTTTTAGAGAAAGCAGATCGAAGCCTGTTTAAGAAAGGTTCGAGAGCAATAGGCCACCCAGTTTTTAACCTTATGCTTACAATTACAGGAAATTTCTTGCAATCTAAGGTTTCAAAGCAGCCAGCTACCACGCATCCATACAGAACGATATAAATTAGCTTTTGCAAACAGACTTCGTTACAAGTATAACTTAGACATGTGTAAATAGTTTTAGATTTTTAGATTTTATATTTATTTCTATTTTTCTCAATTATTTCTTGTAAATTTATATGTTAGCATGTAGTTTTGCTGATTTTTAAATAAAGACTATGAAGACGATTTGGAGCTCTAAAAGCGTCACAAGAAAGGCAAAGCTGAAGCTTTATAGAACGTTAGTAGTGCTGGTACTGTTATATGGTTGCGAAACTTGGAAAATGAACAACAGTGATGGCAAGGAAATTGATGTTCTCCAAAACAAATGCCTACGAAAGATATTAGAAGTGCGATGGCACGCAAGACCACTTCAGTACAGAAGAGTTATTAGAGAAAGTAGAGATGGAGTAATTGAGCAGAGATGTAAAAAGACGAAGATGCAAATTGATAGGATACATACCAGGACCCTTGTTATTCCTCGTTTTTATTAACGATTTTCCTAATTGTTTAAAGCAATCCCTCTCAATATGCAGACGACAGCAGCCTGACCTGCACTCCCGATGATCTTATAAACCAAGAAAGTCAACTTAATTCCGAACTAAAGCATGTAAAAGCATGTTTGTCGGCCAATAAGCTGACACTTAATGTGGCCAAAACGGAGTTTATGCTAATAACAACTAGACTAAAACTTCCTTTTCTTGCCAACCAAGAAATCAGGATTCAAATTGACAACAGCCCTATCAAAAGGGTCAAATCTACTAAGGCTCTAGGGGTTACCCTACAAGAAAATCTTTCGTGGACATGTAGACAGACTACGAAAAAGGTTGCGACAGGGATAGGATTATTCAGGAGAATAAGAGACTTTACGAGTTTTGACATTTTGACCAAGATTTACAAAGCTCTTATTGAGGCACATTTTGATGATGCATGCACTGGTTGGGATGATCTGGATGCAACGTTAGCTTTAAAGCTCCAGAAACTCCAAAACCGTGCAGCAAGAATATCACTAAGGTCAGCTGACATTTTCAAAATGGGAAACTTTACGAAACAAACGATATGATTTAAAAAAGAGGCTAATGATTAAAGTTATGAAGGGAAAGGTTCCTCAATATCTAATTGAATTATTCAAAAACCAAAATTTATTATACTTCATCAGTACTCTGCAACTCAGAAAACATGCTCAAACTTCAAAACTGAGAACTAACTGTTTTAAGGGTACATTTACCTACAGCGGTGCTGTTGTTTGGAACAGTCTTCCAGCTGAAATGAAAGCCAGTGTTATGACACCTCTTAAAGAATATGTTCAGACTTGCTCGTGACTTTCATTGATGCACATACAGCATGTTAATGTTTTAAATTTTATCTTTTTATGAGAATATGTCTTTAGTCCTTCTATACAGGTTTAAATTTCAATTGTAAATATTCTTTCTTTTTATAATCATCCACGGATATCATGTAAAACAGTTTTTAACTGATCGATATGTAATTTTTTAACCGTGTTTTAAATAAAGTTACCTACCTACCTCCTGAAGGGAAAAGAAAAAGAGGAAGGCCAAAAACCACCTGGCGGAGAATGATAGAAAAAGAAAGAGAAGAAGGAGGATGGAAGTCATGGGAGGAAGTGAGAAAGGATACTGTGAACCGGGAGAAGTGGAGATACATAGTAGAAACCTTATGCACCACTAGGTGAAAAGTAAAAGTGTTAAAGCACAAATTTAATAATACTTCATCGCTATACCAAACATAATTATGGACGTTTATACCAACAAATCGAACGTGAATTAAGCTGTGTAGGTCTGCAACCCCACTATAACATTAGATAGGTTTTCAAAACACTAACATGTTAGAATCGCTTGGAAGGACATCAAAACAGAAGCCGGCAGCAAAACGAGATATCAAAGCATCTCCCTTCTTTGATGAATAATCTTTTCCTCCTCCCTTTGTTTGTTTGGTAACACTAACACGCTTAAGCTTCATTAAGTCTAGAAAGCAAAAGAAAACAGTGGCCGTTAAAATTAACAGCTGTCATTGCTATTTGAAAACGTCAATGATCAGCACGAGTAAAAGCTACTGTTGCTGTTTAAACATATCAATGATCAGCACGAGTAAAAGCTACTGTTGCTGTTTAAACATATCAATGATCAGCACGAGTAAAAATTTAACTACTACATTTGTTCTTGTCTCTGTGATCACTTTGAATTAAAGGAAAAAAATGGCATTGAAAATAAAAAAAAAACTTACTTACCTAATGAGCTCAATTCTTGTTCACGCACCGATTAGATTAATATGAAGAAAGTTTTTAGTGGCCAAGTTAATTTTAAAGCGTCTTTGTTTTACTGATGGTTATTGTCAGCACCAAAACCTGAATAATTACGAAATACAACTAAAATACAAAGTTGTTGATGTATTACCAAATACCCGCTGAAATCTCACCTGCACATTCAAATCCCTTCCGTATTGACCATTTGGTAACCCGGCCATCAGCTGATATTGAAATGAGAATCTCATCGTGTTCTTCTGCAGTTCCCTGGTTGCGGTCAACCCAGCGGACTTGCCACACAGGAGCTGTATGTTTCCCCTGGCTTTCACTGTAGCAAAAAGATTATGGGGTTTTTTTGCCTTAAAAATGTATGGTATTTGTATAGATACTGGAGTATGACTGAGTTTCCAGGAAAGAGTGTTATAAACAGAAGACCTTTTTCTACATAAATTTTGTAGTGTGTATGTTTTGACCTGACACGAGCAAAACCCTATATTCTGTTCGTGTCAGTTTAACTCTGATTTAATCATATTAAACTGAAAGGAATGCAAAAATGGATGAGAAGTGTAGAATATTGTATGACATCGCATCAGTATGGGCAAACATGTAAATTGGGCTTGATAGCCCGACAAATCTCATCTAGGATTGACGCTTGATCTATATAAATCTCGAAACAGACAACTTGAAACAGAATGTTTTAGAGTGAGTCAAAACTACTGTTTTACCCACCCTGAACATAAACCAAATCCCTTACCAACTGTCCAGTGCAGCAATATCTATAGCTTTGCGTACGTTGTATATTTTTATTGATCCATTGTACATACCAACCTGTCCAGGGACATAAACAATAAATCAACAAAATCATCATCATCATCATCAACAACTTCATAGTCATCATCACTATCATCATCATGATCATCCTCATTATCAACAACTTCATAGTCACCATCACTATCATCATCATGATCATCATCATTATCAACAACTTCATAGTCATCGTCACTATCATCATCATGATCATCCTCATTATCAACAACTTCATAATCATCACTATCATCATCATGATCATCGTCATCATCAAGTTCATAGTCATCGTCACTATCATCATCATGATCATCGTAATTATCAACTTCATCATCATCATCATCAACATCCTAACCCTAACCCTAACCCTTACCATGAACCTAACAAATATGCAGGTTTATCTCTGGGTTTATCAAAGTTGCAAACAGAAAGCTCAGTTTCGTTGACCTTTTTTAAATCCAAGTTGAAGGCAGCTAATATAAGGACGACTCTACTAATGGAGTTCCGATTAAAAAAACATTTTTTTAGTTTTTGCCAATAGCTGTTCCATACTTATTCCAAACTCTAAAAAAAGATGATATTTTTTTTTTACAACACAAGCACAAAAGTAAACAAAATATCGAACATGGATAACTCTCGAATGAGTTAATGAATCTACTAAGAACTTTACAGCCGATACCTTAAATCATGTTTTGGAAATTGCTTTTAACTTTAGATTAGTTATGAACTACAATACTAAAGTCACAAGGCCACACATGCAGGAGTCAAAGGTGCCATGGCAGGGGTACAAAAGCCTGGGCTCCAATACCAGTACTGGGCTCGTAAAACGATACATCTTTTAAGAAGTAATAAAAACGCTTACTTACCGCAAGTAGACTGGGATGGGTAGCAGAGAAGTCCACGGCAGTAACTCCATGGGGTAGGTGGTAAACTCTCTCCGGGTACTGAAGCAACAAAGACAAGGTTTGTTAGTGCTTGTTTAGCTAGGTGATCGTTTATCCAGCCACAATTCATGCAAACACACAATCTTTTTTTCATGCCAAATACTTGTTCCTAATTACAGATCAAGGGGGAAAAGAGTTTTTTTTTCAAGTATTTCAGTGGAGCAATTTTTTCAGACAATATGAGGTTAAAATATCATAAGATTTTTCCAAGAAAAAAGCTAGCCATTATAAAGTCTTTGGTTCGTGTTTATATTCTATTTTAGTGTGCAAGAGTTATCCAGGGTAAACAATATATTTTTTCAGGACCCAACCCCAAATTCGTTCTCGGCAAAAACAAGTCGATATCAAGTAACTCTTGCCACAGTAACAGCAACTGAAATTGTGTCTTCATAAAATAGAAAAAGTGCAATCACGAGTCTGACGCTTCTGCAGGTTGTGGTTTGTTTATAAAACTGATGAAAATGTTTCCAACAATTTACAGGAGTTTTACAGGAGTTTTACAGGAGCTTTACAGGCGTTTTACAGGAGTATTACAGGAGTACAGGAAAATTTTCTGCGTTTTAGAAGTTTCCACAGTCCTGGAAAAAAAAATTCAAAATTCCAGAAGTTTTCCAGGAATTCCAGGAGTAGTGAGCACCTGTAAAATGGAAAACGATCATTATGGCAAAGATGATGGAGAATGATTAGTATGGAAAAGATGATGAGGGTGAAGCCGGTTTGAGGATGAGTGGAGTGATGGTAGAAGTATTTCAAACTCTAAACATTATATCGACCTACCTCAGGATTCTTTATGGACCAGCAGCAAGCTAGACCCCCTTTCTGTTCAGAGAAGTTAAACTCCCCATAGCCTACAGCAAGAATATCCTATAGAGGGAGCCACAGAGGGACAAGAAACATCACATCGACACATTTAACTAGTAACAGGGAGAAAAGTAAGTATAATAAAAATAACAAAACAAAACCGAAGTTAATCCACTCGGTAAAAGAGAGCTCTATACTAAAAAAAGTAGAGCACAAATACCAAATATTAAAACAATAAAATGGATAAAATCACAAAAACGGTAAAAATGGCAACATCGATGTTTCACACACTATGGTGATCATCAGACTAAAAAAAAACGAAAGAGTTGTGCAGTTTTAAAACTCCAAGCCTGGAACTTGTTTAGGTGTCGACATTTACTGATTAATTCAGATCTTTTGTTCAGTAAGTTACGCTTGTCCACGTTAAGAATGCATAGTTTCTCACATAACCATAAGTTGCATGTTTTTGTTCCGGCATTGTACACTCTGGCGTGTCTCAAAATACGGACCATTTGATTTGGTAAGTAGTTCCTGAATCCTTTAGGTCCCAGATATATTTGGACAGGGTTGTGCTGTTAGCGTGCTTGCGATGTTCAAAGGTCGAGGTGTGGCCATTAAAGCGCCATTTAAAACTGTAAAAAATATTAAATTTATTGTAAATTATTGGTAACTGTACCAGGTGGTTCTCTTTTCAATAAATGAATAATTCAATGTATAGAAGAAGAAAAACTTTATCTGCAAATCTAAGTTCTTCTGCACCTGATTAATCACCCAAAAGAAATGCTTACAAGCAGGCAAACGATAACCGTTTTCCCTTCTTGCATATGGTTTGACAAGCAATTGTTAATGTTTATAATTGTTAATAAATCTTGTTGATATTTATGGTATTTATGTTAGCCTAGCTCGTTTTCGAGATAATAATATCAAGATATTATTTCAATCAGAAAAAGACTAGTGATGTTCATTTGATTTCAAAATAAACGACTTTTTATAATAAGAATCATATAATTGGATTACGGGTGTTCCGTTACATCTACAAATTCAAATTTCAAAATACTGACAACTGTATCAAAACTAAACATGTTTTGGTAAGTTCGAATAAAGTGTATGATCGTTTCTTGGTGCTCAACCTAAAGTTAAAGACCGAAAAAAAAGGCTTTCTTGAGTCTTCAAAGAAAAAAAAACATATATAGCAAAAACATGTTTCAACTTACAGGATTACGCTTGTTCCAAGCGAGACAGCTGACATTTCTACCTTTTGTCAAGGCACAGGTGTAAGACCACAATTTATTGAGGTTAGGTCCTAACTGCGCTAGGCTGATTGAACTACTGGTCGGGATATCTTCCTTTTTTTCATCATCGATATCTTGAATGAAAAAAATAGTAACAAATGAGCGGTATCCATACATACTAATAATTTATTGTTACTTTGACATAAAATACTGAACGAGAAACTTGGTAACATAAGAAAACATATTATAAGGTTTCATTAACTAATTATCAGTAAAAAGATCTTGGGTTTGTTCAAATTGGGCTTCCATCAATTATCTGAGACTCGACAAGCCTTCTCTGCCTACTTGAAAAAAAGTCTGGTGAACAGGCGTGCATTGTATTATACTTGAGATATATATAAGTACATAAATTTTTAAGCTTTTTCTTAGCAAAAATAAATGTAAAACCGCAAAAAATTCAGGTGTTAGTAATCCACAAAAATTGTATCCCACTAATTTTTCTTGTTGCACTGTAAAGTGAGAGTACCTTTTACAACGTCTAGTCCCCTGTATTGTGCTTGCTTGGGCTGATACGTGTTTAGGTTCAACATCCTCTCCATTACGAACAGATCTCTTTGCATGTTTTCCGACTGAGACAGAATAAAAAAATGTCTCTGTTTTACGCATACAAACATTTAAATGTTTAAAATACATTACTCATTTTGTGTAAAAATCACCCCCTCCTAAAAAAACCAGGCCATTCAGAAACTATAACAAGTAGACAGGAGGTACTGAAAATATTAAATCAAATGGTTCAAGTTGAAGAAAAGGAATGGTGATTAGTTCCCAAAACCAGGAACTGAAGAAATAACATAATTTAAAATTTATTACTGAATAAGCACTAAAACTCTTGAAAAGAAAAAAAGCAGAAATCTTCAAAATTTGTGTTTTTATTAACAGTTAATTTACTTGTTAAAGAATTCTGCTAACCTTGAGTATTTGTTCAGCTTTCATTGCTGCGATTTCCTCTGAACTTTTATCTTCAGCTTCTTTTTCCTTGAGTTCAGCATCTTCCTCAAATGATTGACTTTTCAAAGTAAATACACTAGCTCCTGGAGACAGGACAAGTAATTAAATGGAGCGACTTGCTTGACAAAGGTTTTGTTCATGAGTGAGGCAGTGATATCAAGTTACGTTAGTTAATTGGTGCCACATAACTTATGTTAATTTATTTTAATCAATACAAATTACAGGATGTCAAACATTTTAGGGTTCCCAAAACTTAGTACTTTAAGACACCGTTACATATAATTTATATATAATTACTTGTATATACCAGCTTGGGTACGCACGATATAATTGGTTTTGAAATAGTATAATATAATAAATAATATAAATAAGTAATGACAACTCTCCTAAAGGGACTTTTCAGTGTCGTGTTAAAATCTCCCTCTCTCCCAGTTAAGAATCCCAACTGGTAGGAGGCAAACCAGTTGGCTATTTACAAAGCGTGGTGAATTTGCCCCTAGGATCACCGGGGACAAATTCATTCTGTAGTCCTAGTCGGAAATTTGAACACGGGTCTTCCGCATTTAAATCCCCAACTCTGACCACTGAGCCACGTTGCTCCTAAAAAAGTGTGCGTCCAACATGTGAGACAATACTTATATCCGATACAGTAGATAATGACACCGAAACAGGATGGGAGACAGGAATGATTGCTTTATGTCCGTTTTGTGCACGGATTTTATTTGAATATTTTGCAAAAAAAGCAAGAGATTTTCAAGAGTTTAAAAACACTCTTTGTTTTATTTTATTAACAGCATTTTGTAATTAAGTTCACAAAACCACGTGTTGCTCTAAATTGAGCTGCTTATGGGCACGTTTTGTCACGCTCTATGATTCATTTAATAAAAGTATTGCAGATTAATATGGATCAGTTACCTCGCTGGTGTATACTAAATCACTTATTCTATTTTAATTCCGGTGGATAGTGGCTTAGTGAATATCTACCGCGAGCCTTTGGAACTCAATATATATTCTGCCACTATGCACCTCAATTATAAGAAGTGTTAAATATCATTAATGACAAAATCCAAAAAACAAAAACAAAACTCCGTAAATACAGGTGCTACATATACATTATTATAAAGATGGATCCCCTACAAGTATTGCAAACCAAAAAGGAGAATAAAATAAAACTTTTGATGTGGGTGTAAGAAATGGTTATTTTCAACACAAATTTCAATGTCCTGTATGAGCACTTTTAAAAAGTGTTTTGATGGAAAAGAAAATATAGGAAACAAGAAGTTTAAAGAACAATTCTGAAAAGGAAGGATTTTTATAAGAACATAGGATTGAATTGAACCTTTTATTTGGAAAGAAAAACAAATTTCTTTTGCTTGTGGGAGAGTATAGAAAAAAAATTCAAAGTATTATGGTGAGTCAGACTATTGCAAATCCTGCAATAGTGTACAAGGTAATACTGCTTAACAATTAACCCTCAATGGCAATCAACCACAGTAGGTGTCAATGGCCCAGTTGGATGAAGGCCGAAGGGATTGTTTAATCAGAGTCTTTGACGCCAAGAGGCCTCATTCTTTTAGTATCTAATGGCATTAACAAAAGTTAAAGAGCAGTTATTGAAAACTAACCTAAAGGGAAAAACATGTGTCTTTCACTACGAGGGGACTACTGTTTGTAACATTTGCCAATAGACTTCGATTTCATGATTATGTTATGTTTATCAAAATCACGTGACAATTCTTTTTGGCTGCGTGTAAAAGAAGGTGCTGAGAAGCCAGTTACTGAATGTGCGCTAGAATTGTAATGTCACGGAAGGCGTTTAATAATGAATTTTTTTCACACCTTTTCAACTGTAGAACGCACAGAATTATGTTTTTTCCTTTCATTGTTTGATTTATTTTCTTCTTTTAACCTAAATTTTTGCTATTATAGCTTTTCACCGCCAACTTCGCCATGTTTGCCATGTGTCTGATCACGTGAGTCATTCCTGTTTATGTACAAATAAAATTCGTTTATCGGCGAGTCGACTGAATTCTGTGTCGACCATAAAAACTACTGATAACAGACTTTATGTTAGCATACAAGTATATAGGATTTGCAGTAGTTAACAAGGTAATATTACCATGTGATAGTATGAATAAATCAGTCACCAACCTGAAACACTTTCTGAGGCTTCGCTGCTTGGTCGAACAGAACCAGTACTTACACTTTCAGTTTCATCAAGGTTACTACCACCAGTTTTTCTACCGCTGGCCGGCCGGCTTAGGCTTTCAAAACGATTATCATCATCATCACTCTCACCTAATAACAACACACAAAAATGTGATAAAGGTTTTGAATGATTATTAATGAAGTACCTATACACGTCATCTTTGAATTGGAAGGAGCATCACCACATACTGTACATTGTAACACCTTTTCATTTGTTGGTTATAGTTGTAATTTTTATCAACTCCATGATTTTTTTCTGCGATAAACATTATTCAATAAGCTACTGAATGAATAAATGAAGATATAAATTTTATGTTCCCTCGTTATAAACAACATCTATCATAAAAAATGTTTTCAGTACTTGAAATCAAAATCGGTATTTTTATGGGCTTATGTAACTTCCTCAAATTTTGTCATGAGTTAATGGGAGAAAGCACAAAATTGGCAATGACAATAGAATTGCGAACTTTGCGATATCAGGAAGATTGGGGCAAAGCATATTATAAAATCAATTAGTGCGAAACCTTTGAAACTTTGTAACAGAGTGATAAGTATTGTAATAAAATTTTTAAAACTATGGAAAATGATTAACAAAAAGTTTCATATCACTTTATAATGTAAAAAATATTGTCATGATCATTATTACCTTGAATCTAACCCTAACCAAAGCCTAAATAAACCATACAGAAGTGTAGGTTGTGGTAGTCACACCTGCTTTTTCAATCTTTTCCGAGCAGTACGTGTCATATATGTCCCAGGTTGTAGCCAAGCATCCAGTATCCTACCGAACATAGTGCATCATTAATTAAGACTGATTCATATATTACATACAGACAGTAGACACGTAGAGGGGAAGACAGGAGACATAAAGACAGACAGCGATGCAACTAGAACAAATAGATGGTTAATTGCTTTGACACATGGTTTGAAATAAATATTGGCCCAACCGCTATCGAAAAGTTAATCTTGCTTTGAAGTCATCAAAAGATCACCTAAATGGTGTGTATGAATTATTTTAGTCAGTGCGAACCAGTTTGACGTTATAATCGCACTGCATTAAACCACTAGGTTAGTTTATCACAATCCTGAGTATAAATTGGATAAGAAATTAACATTTTTTAAATGGATGGATGGGTGGGTGAGTAGATGGGTGGTTGGGTGGATGAGTGTGTGGACGAAAATGGATTTGTGGACGAATGTGTGGGTGGATGGAAGCATGGATAAATGATAGGTGGGTGGACGTGTGAATGGGGGTGGGTGAATGGATGGAAGTGGGGATGGATGTGTAGATGGATGGGTTTGTCGAAGGATGTTGGGTGGATGAGTGTGTGGATGGTAAGATGGATGGATGGATGAATGGGTGGTATATGGATGGTAGGTAGATAGATATCTAAACAGATATAACTACAATGCCGCTGAAAAAATAGCAAAACAGTTACTGTTCATTAGCAGAATACCTCAATTTTGTGCAATTTTACAATTGGTTTCGGCTCTAGATGGGTGATGTGGGTAGATGTATGGATGTATGGTAGGTCAATGGATGGTTATGTGAATATGTGGATGAATGGTGGGTGGGTGGATGTGTGCTTGAATAGGAGGATGTGTGATGGGTGGGTGGATAGATAAATGGTAGGAAGTGTAAGTACATGAATAAATGGCTGTATGGAAGGATAGCTATTGGTGAATGGGTAGGTGGGTGGATTTGTAAATGGATAGACGAACTGAAGGATGGGTGGGTGGATAGATGTGTGGGTGTGTGGGTAGTCAGACGAATAGATGGATTTGTAGGTGGATGAATCAGTGGTTATGAATGAATAGTGTGTGTATATGTGTATGTGGTGAATGGATGGTTTGTTGGAAGGATGGGTGGACGACAGGTGTGTGGATAAATCATTAGGTAGATGAACGAATGGTTGTGTTTGTGGATGCTTTTGTGAACGGATAGTTGTGTGGATGTGTGGTTTGGTGGATTAATGTTTGTCTAAATTGATTTGTGGATAAATGAGTTGGTGGATGGATAGGTGGGTTGATGGGTGAATGGATGAATGCGTGGACAAAATTAATATGTAGGTGGATAGGTGTGTGGAGGAATGGGTAGGTAATAAGATGAGTAGGTGAATAGATCAATAGATGGGCGTACGTGTGGTTGGGTGGAAGCGTGGATGAATTGGTGGGTAGATGAATGAATCAATAGTGTGTGTGAATTTATGGTTGTGTGAAAGGATGGTTGTGTGGTTGGGTAGATGGATGGATATGTGGATAGATGTGTGAATGGGTGCATGGAGGAGGTGTATATGGATGGTTGAGTAGATCGAAAGGTAGGTGGATGGATGAATAGATTGGTGTGTGAATGGGTGTGGATGTATGGATGGATGTATGGATAGAATGATGGATAAATAGATTGTTTTTTAACCTGTATGCTGAAAAATGAGCTTTGCTCCGAAAACATTTCTCACAAGAAAAGTTACTAACTTAAACAGAATTACAACCGTGATAAAGATTGTTAACGGGTGGATAGTTGAACTGGTATATGGATTGCTAAGACTAATAGTTTGAAGTACTTAGGTTAATATTATAATTTGAACAAACTTTAAAATGCTAAACTAAATAAAATAAACTTTATTACTGAGTATACAAGGAATAAAAACAAACTTACAATAGTTTCCACACTCGTCACTTGGACCTCTTTGTGCTTCCGATCATCATTGAAAGTCTGCATACCTCTGTCAACATAGCTGTCATTACCTTGCTTGAGTTTAATAAGCTGCATGATAACAAAACAGTAAGCAAACATTTCAACTAATATTATAACTGTTAAATATAACATCTAACTTACATTCTGTCAAAATATCTACTATTTTGATTTTATAGAATTCCACGTTGATGACCAATGTGTTATGTTCTTGTTTTCCTGACGAATTAACTATTTAAAGTTAAAGAAAAAAGATGATCTGTAGCATGCAAGCACTTCTGATATAATATTAAGATAAATGCAGTGGATGTGATTAATCCTTGCACGATTTTTAGAATGCCAACTAATTGGAAACAAATTTTGACAAGCGTAGTCAAAGGTTTTCTATGACTTGTGCAAATGCTATCTACTGTATGTATACATACTGTAAAGTAATATATGAATATTGATAAATCATTTATTTTCCTTTTACATGTAAAAAAAAAACATCTCCAGTTTTGGTAACACCAAACAATGAGACTTTAGCTCCTGCACTTATTCATAACCTGCTGTCCCTTAAAATTTTATTTGAAACATTAAAGGACATTTTCAACCGAGATACTGGATTTACGTACGATGAAATTTGTTAGATTCTCTTCCTGTACACAAAATAACTTTGTACCTACCTCTTCATATTTCTGGTTCTTCTCTCTCACTTCATCCGCATTTTCGCCATCCTGAGCAACACAAGTTCCTGGTAGGTCTAAAATCCAGAATGTCTCCGTTTCTGACAACATGACATTCACCTACATTTCAGAATCAAATAGGTCATAAATATATATGGTAAGCTGCCTACAAAAAGGGCGAGAGGTAACTGAGGGAAACTGCGATTATTTGATGGATTAATTATTTTGTATGCCAACGATATAGAGCTCTTCTACAAAAAGAAAACTGATGAACAAAGCCTACTATCTATCATAAACAGAACCTGCATTCGTTTTGAGCTTACAGTCATACTAAGAAAAAACAAAACCAGTGTATTCAATAACAGTGAACTTACAAAGAGTCAACCTTGGTGATGAATCTATTTTAAATGTCTAGCAGTTCACCTATCTTGAGAATGTTGTCGGCCACAACATAGAACTTTGCTTCAATGACCATCGTATACAGAACGAGCTATGGCAATGTCTAACAAACTGTCTAACATTTTGGTGAACATGCAAATTTAGAGAAAAGCACTCGAGATATTTTGTGTACGATCCACACTTATAAAGGAACAGCAGCATGGTATCCGTACGAACATGAAATAAAAAAGCTAGGAATCTATTGGCATCAATGTCTGAGAAGTATGCTGAGAGGAGGGTGGAAAAGAATGTGAGACAAAAACGAGACAGAAAAAAGACTACACAGTTTTGTCTGTTCCAATGGATGGATACAGGAAATAGTAAGGACATAACCTTTGGGATGTTATGTTAATAGACAGTATCTGAAATATTATGTTGCACACATCTGCTGAGCAAAATAGACAAGCATAGCAAAGAAGATGATGTCTGTTAAATATTACAGAGATCCCTGGTTTCATATGTCATCAGTGCTTCAAGTATTGAAATCTGAACAAGAAATAACTTCAAACAAATTCAAGGTGAAATAAACAAATGGTGCAACAATAAAACGGGTGTCTACCAGTCTAATAAGAATGCATTTTGTCTGGATTTTAGTTTCTGATTATATAATGTAAGTTGGGTAATGAGAAGAGTTGTTGCCAATGGGGACAATGGGATTACATGGAACTTTAACCACAACTAGCCTTCCTTTTATCTACTAAACAAAGGTGTCACTCTTGCTCTAACATCTGTGATTAGTCAGCTAGACCTCTGCATCTTCTCAGATAAGGTCATTAACTGGGGCCCAGTCTCTCGATCTTCTATTTAGGCATTTAAAATAACCAACACACATCTACTGCAAAGATTAGGTTAGTGATCCAAATGTTGTGTGGTCTCTCTGTTCTACTGAGAGCATTTCTAATATCTAAATGTATGTAAGTCATTGTAGTGGATGATCTAAGACTTTCACCGGTCAAATTTGAAGATGCTTGCGTTGTTCATTTGAGCATATCCAGATAGAAAATGTGTAATATAAATCTAACATATCATACTATCATCATTAGTATAATTCAAAACAAAAATAACTAAGAAAGGAAGAATAAAGGTAAATGATAGTAATGCCACTAATTTGATAAGAGAAGATCTTTCATCAATACCATTAAGAATCAAAGTTTGGAGACCTGCCTCCTGACAGTTTACTGCTTACCATCTTATCTAGGTCTTTTTCAGTAAGTTCTTCTTTGACAACAGAGTGTCTCGTTTGAATATCTGTTAGGTAAAAAATAAGAAAAAGAAGCAACTTAAATTACAGTACCTTGACTTTAGATCAGGAAACACAGAAATACCAAATAGCCTAAACACTGCATATAAAAAAAAGAAATCTGTGGATGTTGTCCTTCAGTAGCATATTTATAACATTGAGAATAAACATAAAATTCGACTGAGGCCTAAAGCTACTGTAAAAATATCTTTATAAAATGTTCTAGCTTTCGCCGGTCAACAGCATCATCAGGGACTGAAAGGGAGAATAATATCCGTGCTTGTCTATATAAATTTTTTTTTACATAAAATATGTGTGAAAATTAATGAAAGAAAACAAAGGCTCAGCAGGATAAAAGACAAATGGATCGAGTGGGCATGGTTTGATATAATAAAACAGAATTAAAACAATAGGTTTGCAAATTCACTGCACTCTTCTAGGGAGTTAAGAGTTAGTTTGTGTTTTCTAATATAAAAGGCTTCTTGTAAGACGTAGTTGGATCTAACAAAGGAGAATTAAAACAATAGGTTTGCAAATTCACTGCATTCTTCTCGGGAATTTAAAATTGGTCTGAGTTTTCTAATATAAAAGGCTTCTTGTAAGCGTAGGTTAACAGGGTCGTTTTCAAATGCAATAGTCTTGAGTTTTATTCCTTCATAGTCTTTGTTTTGGCAGGAGCAGATGTGTTTTTTACGGAAGAGTATTCATTGTTGAGATGTTCTTTTATGCAATCGTGAATAAAACGTTTTGTGCTCCCGATGTTGAACTGTTTGCATTTGTTACATATAATTTGGTAAACAGCATTTCTTAAGACATAATTTGGTGTTTGCGATCGGACAGTTGTTTCTTGTGCAGGCACGCTTCGTGGTGTTGTTCGATAAAGCTCGTCTGAGGGTAAATGGTCGGTGTGCGATATATACTGGTATTCCCTCTTTTTGAAAGATGTTGGTGGTTTTATGATTTAGGTGGTCAGAGATATATGGAATCTTGAGATAGGACCATTCCGTGTTCAAGGATTGAGGATCTTTTTGGTGTATCTGAAGATGTTTAGTTTGTTCAATATTGTTTCTGGATATCCATTTAGAAAAAGGATGTTATCAAACATTTGTTGGTGTTTTTCGGAAGTTGAATGTGTAGAGCATCTATCTTTGACACGTTTGCGTTCATTGTGAATGAAACTGATCTTTGATTTCTTGGATATGGCTGATTGGTGGTGTACAAATAATGGTTTTTTGGCTGCTTTTTTGTAGAATTCAAAGGAACTTTCGCCCTCTTTGGAAATGGTGACTTTGAAATCGAGTAGCGACAGTGAGTGGCCATTGGGTGTTGTTTCGGGTTTTTCAATTTCAAATTTCAATTTGGGGTGTTGGTTGTTCATCATGTGGTGGAACTGGTTTGCCATTTCTTCGTTGGTGGTCTGGATATAAATATCATCAACATATCTCTTATAGGGACTTATCAGTAATTGAGAAGAGAGGGCGATGGTTTTCGGTTTGTCCATGAATAGAATAGCTAGAATACCCGAGATGTTAGAACCCATGGGCAGATCCTCTTTTTGGCGGAAAACGTGATTGTCAAAAGAGAAGTACATGTTGTTAAGTGTAACTGTGAGAAGATCTGTTATGTCCTGTCTGGAGAGGTGTAATATGGGGTTCTGAATTCTATCAGCGGCATTGGTGATGGCTTCTTGTATAGGTATAGAGGTGTATAAAGAAACTACATCAAGATTGCATGGGAATGGTGTGTTTTGTTGGTCGTTCAATCTCTGGCTTACATGCATTTATAAGTTCCAAGCTGTTTTCTAAATGTGCTCGGACGTTCTTCAGAATTGGTTTAAGAACATTTGCAAGTAGCCAGGAGATGCGTTGGGTTGGCCCATTCAGTGTGTTAGATACAATCAGTCGTATTTTGATATCTGGTCCTGTTTTGTGGGTCTTGATAAGATGACAGAACCTGGGTAGATCTTTGTTTGAGGAAAGAAAGCTCTTCAGGACGAAGGACGGGAACTTGTTATGTTGACAGATATTTTTCCAAGTTGAATTGATTTTTTTCTCGACTGTTTTGGCTGACATACGGGGAATCTTTTGATAAGTGTTGGGGTCGCTTAGATGAACCAGAGCCAATTGTGTGTATGTGTCTCGTTGTATAATGCAGAAATCGGTGCCTTTGTCGCTGGGAAGGCATACATAGTTCTTTTCTTTAAGATTTTTGATTGTTTCTTTATCTGCGTGATTGATGTTTGACCACTTCTGTTTAGGTCTTAGTGTCTTAAGTGTGACTTGTAGGTTATGGTAAATTCTCTGAAGCTTGCTTTCGAGTTCATTTTTGGATTCAGGTCTGTAGATGTGCTGGGATTGCAGATAGGTGATAAAATCCAAAGGTTGAGGATTTGACTCACGTATGTGTTTCCATCGTATTTTATATTTTTCTATAGACCAGCGCGGATAATATTCTTCCTTTCAGTCGGTGATGATGCCGTTGACTGGCGAAAGCTAGGTCATTTTATAAAGATATTTTTACAGTAGCTTTAGGCCTCAGTCGAATTAAATTTTTATTTTTGTTCTATTATTAACGTTTTTTCACGGAAAACAGAAATATTGTTTTTAGATTACTGTTAGTATCTTTCATGTACCGGACATCACTCATAAAATATATTCAAACTATTATTTTGAGTAGTATCACCATACAGTTAACATTTTGGTCAGGGAGAGAGACATATAATGTAGAATCACCGGCTCAGAACTTAATGCACGTGATTGGTTGATGGATATTTTTTGCACTTCAAGGGCTGTTCATGAAACGGATCATTGCACTTGTCGCTTTTCAGTTGTCGTCGCTGCCATTCAACTCATCAAACACATGACACAACATTTTACATCTTTTTGTCTTTTCAATCTATGAACATCGACAAGGCCTATAAAGCACATCAGTGAACTGACAAAAAAGATAGCAATTACATAAAGGAGTAAAAAAAAGTTTTTTTTTAACAGTGTTAATCTATGAATGGCGTACTGCTATCAATGGCTAGAATACTGAACATTGATTGTGCAATGATTCAGCACAGATGAGTGAGATATGGCTCCAATGCTGCTGACCTGACTTTGCTCTCTATTCTGCTGAGATCCAGATACTGGAAGTTTCTCTATGGTTGTTGTCGATGTAGACTGGTATCTGATACCTGCTAACTGGTCGCAGAGTTGTCGCTGGATATTCATAGGATTCTGACTGTGCTGAAGAACAGTACTGGATCTAAATGGCCTGTAAGTTCCGATATGGTTACAGGATCAAACTTGCTTCTCAAGCTCTGAATAGCTGTCTTGCGCTCAACTGATGGTGCAAAGTGGCCCTCGCTCTCAATTCCTGCAATCCGTACCATCTTCTTCATAATGGAACTAATACCTTCCTTCTTCAACACAGCGTTTATTTTTTGGTATGGATCTTTTTCACTTCCATCAAGACGAAATATCTTGTTGCAAAATTTTCGCCTTTTTGCTGGCGTTTCAACTTCACCATTTCTGGTTTTTGTTGACCTTTCTTCGAAAGCAAAGTGCGAGCCATTTTCAACAAAGTCCCCGAGTTTACAGTCAAGAAGCTCTTTCATGGCTCGCATTCCCAGCATTCGGATGTTATTCCACCATACCAGGTTTAGCATTTTCTGAAGCAATTTTAAACCAATAGCTCCACTTGACCAGAGTTTCTCAATCTGTTACTCGCCGAGCGGATCACAGGCATTTGGGCGGTTTCCCTTCCCAACAGACTTGAGCTGTTCCAGTTTTGAAGAGAGTTTCTTCTTCAGGTCTTCATCTTCTCCAATGTCGCGTTCACCCTCAAACTCCGGTCTTTCCAAAAAATATTTTCTCAGCCCATGCCAGTAAGTAGTAAGTGTTCCAGGTTCGAATTTTTCACCTTCTTTTCCCTTTCTCGTATCTCTAATTTCTAGGAAAAAGTGCTTCAATATATTGTTTGCTGTTTGCTTTGTAACCGCGGAGAGGTTGAGCGGTTTTCCATATCGTTGTATATGCCAGGTCATTAGTCAATGCACTGCTGTGTTAGTTCCTCTCTCCGTATTTAAAGCTTTTTGCCTTTTTGCAAAGGTGTCAATACCATTTTCCTCCATGAATGGAACAATGCTAACAGGAATTTTTTTAAACTCTTGTTGTTGTTGTTGCTTTTGGTGTTGCTTTGAAACTCGTTCGTACTTTCACTGTTGTTATTGCCACTTGAAGTCTTTCCGACGTCATAAAATTTAAAATTCAATTTGAAACACGTTAGCTCGTAATTTCTGTCTGACATTTTCGTTCAAGAAATGTAGAAAACCACTGAATTTTTTACAAGAAATGCTGTACAAAATAAAATGTAAGAAAATATTTTTTTAAAAAAACCACCTTCACATGCAGGAGCTTAAGTGCAAGATTACTATGGGAACGAGACAGGTATTGAGAATTCACCATTAAATCTCACAGTTTTGGGCCATATTGTTTGTACATGTTTTAAGTTTGAAAAAATTGCGATACAAAACTAATTGCGATTCTGAGCCGGTGATTCCAGATTATATTGCCGGCTAGTTGGGAGAAAATATATTTTTCATATTGGCGGAGTGGTGCAGTTTATAATATCCATATTTTTCTGGTTGATAATTTTCTATTACATTTTGTATGCAAAGACGTATTAGCGTTGAAGCAAATGACATCATCACAGCATAGAGCAACTATGACAAGAATTTCAACTAAGAGAAAACAAACTGGTTTGCTAGTGTAACGCTTTATTACTAAATAGTTAAAGCTCAATCTTTATTCAAGCATAACAGCTTAAGGACCTGGTGCTTATTATCTCCAGATTCCGTAACATTAGAAGGATGAAAGTTTTTGATTCCCCTTGGGCGGGACACTAATCCATCATACTGCAGGTTGGCTCCCAACATGATGTTTGTACTCTATTTATCAATCTCAAAAGGATGGAAAACTGAGTTAGTTTTGTTATTCAAATCTTGGCTGAGACATGGATCGAACTTGGGACTTTCTGGTCCAATCATGTGATCCTAGGATATTCAAAATCTAACCCTGAAATCTATCAATCTAAAAATAAATCGAGTTGTCTCTATAAACATTCTCTTGAGGAGCACGACGGGCAAGAAGTGAAATACGAATTGAAGATCCTAGCGCAATTTCCCGGAGACCCCATGAAAAGACAAATTAGCGAGGCAGAACACATTAATACACTTAAACCAGAACTCAATTCTAAAGATGAATGGACTAATAGCCAAATAATTAGAAATAGGAGTAAATTATTATCTAATCTTGTTTAGGTCTTATAGAGCTCAACTTTTTACTTTTATGTTCTGACTGGCTTTTTTTTGTTTGTTTTTTTTAACACACACATTTTTTAACGTTCAGATCTTAACATTTGGAGCATGTTTACATTTTTACGCGTCAGTTCTTTTAGTATGTTCATTCACATTTTGATTCACACCATTCACCTTCTTGCATCAGTACCATTGTCATTTACACTTTTGTTCTTTTGTTTCATATGTTTGAACTCCCTTTAGACTTCTATAGCACTAACTCTTATTCATTTATTCATTAGTTATTCAGTTTTACTGAGGAAGGAGAGCAACTCTGAAAACGTTTTTTAAAAACATATATATATATTTTAGGCCTGAATGGCATCATTTTATAAAACAGAAACAACCCTGAAATCACTAAGAACAAACCTCTTCAGTGGTCAGAGGGGATTTTAAAACCAGGGTCACCAGCATCAAGACACACCAGTGCAAGTGTTCAAATAAACAAAATTAACGTTCTTATAAGCAAAGATACAGTTACTGTGTCTATGGCTGCTAACAATTTAGACTCTAACTAAGAAGGCCTTTGTGCCAATTAGTGGCTGACGAAAAATGACTAAGAATCGATGCAACAACACCAGTTTTAATAATACTGATAAGGAGCAAGAAAACAATTAAGACGATGGTAGTCATGGAAGTTATGATATGCACGCTTTGCTAACCTCCCAATCCTGCTGAGAATTTATCTGTGTAGGTGCTGGGTTCTGTAATATCTTCACTAATTGATTCTGGAGAAGAACGGCCAGAAATTGTGCTACCAAACCTGTTAATTATTAATAATAGTTATTGATAAGTTTTACTGAAGAATTATCAGGCAAATCTTTGGTGATTACTAATGCTTACATTATATAGTACTTTATTTGCACACCTTGTAGTAGCACAGATCCGATCTTGCTATAAAAACTCAATTTGTATAAAAATATCCATAACATAAAGTTAAGCCTGGTGTCAATCTTAATGTAGAGCAGTGGTGTTAGAGCCTGGACTCTATATTAGTGTATGTTAGGGCAACACCCCATTCAACAACAGACAAATGGCACATTTGAAATAAACTTCCAAAACACAAATCTTCTGTCAAGGCTAAAAATGACAATGTTTTTAGACAGTGTGACCAAGCCGTATTTAAAGGAAAGAATGGATGCCTACTCTGAAAATAACATGCATCCTCTACAAGGCTAGTAAATACAATTAACTTTGTCACTTTTTTAACATTGTGTTTTAATTGATGCTGAAAGGTGTGTCAGAACATGGTTAAAAAAGTACTATTGCTTGTCCATTAAACATGTGGATTTGTGATTTTTTTACAAGAAATAATAAAGGAAGCAATTTACATTAAGAATAATATACATTAAAATCAAAAAAATTCGAACAAATTTAATTTCCGACAAAACTTTTGTCCAAACATTGATCTGTCCAAAACTTTTTAGCGTCCGAAAAGTTTTTTTAGAAGGATATAGACCATGTACAGTAACAGTTTGTATATATTTTCTCACAGTTTAATGTTACACAAAAACCGTTAAAATGTTTGCCCTTGTTAAATGTGTTTCAACCGATTCAATTTTCGTCTTCTTTATCATCAATAAGTACAACTGTTTCATCATCACTGCTGGTATTCTGATCCTCTGGTCCTGGAGAAATGTCTTCATCAGCGTGCAGTGAGGCCTCTTTAACACCAAATTTTGTTTCAAAGTTTTAGTAGACTAAAACGCATTAATGAGATAATTTGGATGTAGATTATTTTATATCGATATCAAAACAAAAGCACCAATTTTAAAATTCATTACACCTATCTGCAAAAGCAAATTCAAAAACTTGTTTGGATTTAATCGGCCCACTTCCTGAAAACGGACTGAATGACCCGTACTAGATATAAATTATGAACTAATTATTTGGTCTGAATTTTTTTTTTTTTTACCTTGATCATGAAACAAAAGATACTACACTGGAAAACGTTTGAATTAGCGTCGAAACAGATTTATAATAGAGTTATTTGCAGCAAAAAGTGTCTGAAATTTTTGTTCAAAATTTGTCCGAAATTCACAAAAAAGTGTCTGAATTTAATTTGTCCAAAAATAAATTGTCTGAAATAATTTTGTCCGAAATGTTTTGGTGCTAATGTACATGAGAGATCAGTTTTATATTTAAATAGCTCTCTCTTAAATGTATCTTAAAAATATAAAAGAAAACATCAAGTTTTCCTTTAATTTACTTTTGATCTTTAATTCAAACTTCTAATATCTTAACAAGGTAGGAAGAGAATATCCAAGCCTAACGTGATAAATTATTGTGCCAAACAATAGCAAACCTTTGCCAGCAACATATTATAAATAAAAATACCTGGAAAAACCACCAAACATGCTCATGCTGCTTGCTAAATAAAAGGACTGTGTGGCTGCTTCGGATGGCTGTAGGAGCAAACAACATTTAAAAAATATAATATTTCATTATTCTTTGATGCTACTGAACAACGTACATTATAATAATATTTTACTTTATGTTAATTTTGGCTCACTTTTTTTATCTGCAGTACTATGATAATGATATGTACAGTACTTAAGTGTTCACTATAATTTAATATCAAACCACCAAAATGGCTTACTGTTAATTACAAGTTAATGCACAGTATTTGTAAACCAAAAAAAAAAAAAAAGAAAATTAAAAACATTATTTTTACTGTACAACACTTAATGTTTGTGTCAATGATATATAACTACAATTATTTTAGTATATATGGCAGATACTTACAGTCACTGTGGCGATAGACTCTGTTCCGAACAGTGTGCTGCTTTGGTTCTTCCTGCAATAACCCAGAAAGTGACTTACAGTCAGTGAAAAAATCATTTCTAGGTTGGCATTCTTAGGATGGGAAATGAAAGATATTATCTGTGCCAGTAAAGGGTAAAGAGTTCAGAGTAAAATGACTTTTATTCTACCGAAGACAATCGGTAACAAAGTTGAGATAAAAGATAAAAAGGTTACCACTATTAACTAACTAGTACCCCTGACAGTGCAGGTGCAGCTTCCTCTTTTCTTTCTTTTGTTCTTTTACTAGGCTGCAGTTTGGGCTGACAAAAAATGATAACTGCAACATAGTTAATGTCTGTTTAACTAAAAGCCCATGGATCACTAAAGGTCTGTGATGTAGTCTTGGACGTTGGATGTGTGTTGACCTGCGGAGTTCTTCCCCAGACTGTGGCTGTTGTTCATCTGGTACTGTAGGGAAATCTTGATGTGGTTTGTTCGCACAGTCATTTTTGCGATGTCTTGAGACTCTTCAGTCATATGGTAGGGAACATTTTCATTGACTGGTGCTGAGATTGTTACTGGGATGTTAGGAGGAGCTGGCAGAATTGGCATTTCCAGATCTTGTTCTTTTTTTTTCTGTTTGAGTCGGCTGGGGAAACAGCTTCTTGTTCATCTCTTGGGACCTTGAAACACTCGAGTTTTATGCAATATGAGGACCTTCACAACTGGTGTAAAATACGATTTTTTATGTTGGAGAAGGAGGGAGGGGGGACTCTAGCACAACAACAAGGTAGTGATCTTGAGCTTGTGAGTTGTTTCAGTACAAGAGAAGACAAACTAGTTTTCCCACTTGAATAGGGAGAGTGTGTGGTCTCTGTGTGAATGAGACTTGGAGTACTCATTTAACTGGTGATTTGTACAATGCTGTTGGTTTTGGGATGCAATCATGCAGCTGTTCTCCATGGGGATCTGAACATTAGAAAACTGCTCCAATAATTGAGATGATCAACAAAATGGCCGGCACACAAAAGGAGAAAACGAGCCTGGTCCCAAGGGTTGAATGCTGACCAGCTAAACAAAGTGATGGTGCTGGTCTTGCTGAGTCCACATTTTGCAAGCAGAGAATCCATGGGAATGAAAGCGACAGTTTAAAGCAGCATTTGCAACTGTCAGAGTGTAAGGTGATGCAGCTCCACCTAATGGATCCTGTTGTAGGAGTTTACTAGATCAAATTCTTGAATAGCTTTTCAGTGACAGAATTTTGTTTAGATTCATAGTGCTGCCAATTTCTATTAATAATGATTCTGTGTTAATAGAGTAGTTTAATAATGCACTCACGAAATGGGGTCAGGGACTGGTCAAGCCATTGTAGGCAATCGTTGCTGCATTTAGGTAATGTTTGACATCTTTTACATTAGTGAACTTTTTAGATGGTCTTGTACCCTGAATAAGAAAAGTGTGGGTGCACCTTAAATTAGGACAGTCTGTAATCCTTTCCAAACTGCCAGGCTTGTGAATGGAAGTTTAAAATTACTATCTAAAATGAAATCTTGTTGCAGATTCCTGTGTGCACTTGATAAAGCAATAGAACTGACATGCTTCATCTTCACATGCGGGTACATTTCGGCTTGCAAAGTTGGAGAAAAGGATTGCTGAGCCTGAGAAATGTCTGACCTATGCTTAGTACCTGAATGCCTCTGAAGGGGTAGCAATGGCACAGAACTTCATAGAATTTTTGGATAGGGGAACTTAGTAGAATGCACTGGTGAGGTCAGTGACAGTCATGTGTCTCCAATGTGTGCTATGACGTAGGATAGAGTTAACATTTGGGTGTGGCTTGCTGTAGCAGCCAACATCAGCAAAAGCTGTTACAAGGCAATGATCTCCATTGGGTTTCCATATGAGGAAGGAAGGATTAAGATATTCAACTGTAATATCAACATTTTCTGGGTGCTGGAACACTCTAAGTGCCTCTAGATGGTCAAAGTTCTACTAACTTTCCATGGGCCTATTAAGGAAGACAACCTTTTTGCTGTGGGGGTTAAACTGGACCTTTGCTTTGAATGGTCCTGCTTTGCCATTGTATCCCCTGATATTAGGGTCAAACACTAAATCATAAAATTTGAGGAGCGACTGGAGCTCTTATTGAATTTCTTCCAGTAATAGATTATTCGCGTCGACTTGCACAGAAGAGAAGTGAAGTTTCTTTGTTGCCATGGACGATGCAGGAATGAGTGATGGTGTATCTGCTGCAGTTTCTCTAGTTGGATTATAGACTGGGGTAATTTGACAAAAGTGCTTGTTGCGTTTCACTATATGGGGCTTGCCAGCCAAGTTGGGGATGCATATCTTCCTGGCAACACTAGAGAGAACATTTAGGCAGGGCGACATCTGTGTTTGTTTTAGTATGTACACTGGGGACATTTGTGCAGGGCTCAATAGCATACTCTGAAACAGGTTCATCCAGGATTTTGATTTCAAATAACAGGACTAGAACCTTTAGGGCTGGTAGAGTCATATTTGTTTACAAGCTAGGTTAATTGTTGCCAATGAGTACCTCTCCTTCTGCTGGACATACAGCTACAATAATTCCATGAATGGTGTTTCTCCAATTATTGGTAAAGGAGGGAGTCACTGACTTTAATTGACAGCAGAATCAAAGGAAGAAGTAACTGAAATGTTTAACAGATGAAAGGAAGGGATAGAGTAGAGGGGACACATAAATATGGAAAAGACATAATCAATGGTGACTGGAAATAAGGCTACAGAGTGGATTCAGTCAAGAAGATGGCCATGTGGATGCTGTGGAAGAGGGATAGGAGCAAACTCTGTGTTGTGCACTGAGTGTAATAAATAGTATCACAAACGATGCTCAGGTCTGAGAAGTCTTTAAGGGGTGCAGAACTTTTTATGTCCAAGATGTGCAAGAGAGGGGGGGGGGTGGTGATGGCAATGGGGACAACAGGGGTTCCGGAGGCCTGTAGTCTGAGGAAATAGAATATTTTTGATACTTGGGAGATGTGCTGGACTGTGAAGCAGGAAAGGAGAGAGCAGTGTGAGCAAGAGTAACAGCTGCATAGAGATGGCAAAAAATAGCCAGTTTATTGGTGAACTGCAGCTAAGGACTGAGGACTAGGGGAAGGTATATGAAGCTTGCGTGAGATCTGCTCTACTGTACGGAGCAGAAACATGGGCATTGACAAGCAGACTGATGGATGTTCTATGCAGATGCTATAATTGCAGGATGCTGAGATACATGGCAGGAGTAAGGTGGCAAGATGGGGACCCTAGCTGTGAGGTGGCAGAGATGTGTGGAGTTGAAAACCTTTCTGTTGAGAAGACTGAAATGGTTTAGAGATATGAAAAGGGCAGAGAGGGGTGTGATGGATGAGGTGGGGGAGGTGAGAGTTGGAGGAGGGGGCGATGGCTGGCATGCACTTAAATGTGATCTTCCCTCTTTAATACACAGTAACATTGCAAATAAACCATAACAAAAGCTTTTTAGGTTAGGAACTTTGTTAAATTTCATTGCTTGAGATTTAAGTTGTGTACCCTACATTGTTCCGACAGCTCGACTTGTGATTAGCTAATTGGAAAAAAATTGCCTGGGTGGCCTGGGTCTGTGAAATATTTATAGTGGGTAAATGAATGTGTGAAGTAAATTTTTGATGAAAGACTAATGTTTGTAACATTACTTTCTCATGCTATCATTTCATTAAGAATCATAGGATTTAATAAAGAAAGCATGTTTGTAAATTGTGTATTAAAGGACAAGCACTGAGTACAGATAACACATAATATAGGTGTATATAAATGCATAACTAGCTAACTTGAAGCCACAAAAATAAGAACTAAGACCATGTTAATAACATGGTAACATCAACCTTTTGGAAGTAAACCTTTTTCAGAGTCTATACCTGAACTGAAAAACCATAATTTACATTTTACATTTGAACTTACTTAACCACAGCTGGATCAAGTTGGAGTAGGGGTCTTGGTGTCACATCTTGCCCCATGTCATCAAACACCTATAATTTATCATTACAGAAACAGAAAGCATTAAAGTGCTTATGAAGCAAAAACAGTTTTTGGTTGTCTGAAAGATCATGATAAGAAAAACTAACAGGCAAAATTTCAAAAAGTTAAGATGCTACACATTTGAGAAGATTCAAGTTCTGTGGCTAGCCAATGTCACGCGTCATTTTGTTTGCTTCAGTACATAAAATATGTGTGAGAGATTAAGTAAAAATTGTGTGCATGATTGTGTGCATTGTGTGCATGATTGTGTGCATGATTTAATCAAGTTAATAATTCTACTTATTTATTCATATATGTACACTTCAATAGATCCTTTAAAAACGATTCAATGAATGCCATAAAATAAGTTAGCCTACAGTAAGTGTTTTATTTTTGTTAGACCAACAAGCATAAAAATTAATTATTACCAAGCAAATTATGAGATAGTGTTCATGGTATACTATACTAGAGCTGCTCTACTCGTAATTTTTTTTTAAACATATCTAGCATGTATGATATCCAATAAAACAATTATTTTGTAATGCAAATTGTCAAAAAAATCTCCTTATGTAACAGCGCTTTTAGCGTAAATATACAATCAAATAGCATTTTTTTGGCCACATGCAGTAACGCCATTTTCATATAAATCAAACCAAAGACTTTGCCAGGCAAAGATAACGAACCGTCTCACTTATTTATATAAAAGATTGTACTATAATAAATACACTGCAGTTGAAGTGCAAACCTGAACTGCTGGCTTAGAGTGCATTCGAGTCTCTCCTTGTTTACTAGGGTCAATGACCACATTTTTACGACTCGTAGATGCAAAAATATTACTTCGGGATCCTGCTCTTAATCCGCGAATTCGGCTACTGGCAAAACTGTGACTGCTCCGGCTGGCATTGATGGTTGAAGCATTTATACTCTTTCTAAAAATTAAGAAAAAAATATATATAAAGTTTATTAAAATATACTGTAGTTTATGCGGAGTGACAGGAATTTGATGATTTACAAAATGCTGATATTAAAGTTATAAAAAATGCAAGTTATAGATGAGTCATTTTAAAACTTTATGACCAGACTTCGCCTTATTGAAACAGCAATTTATTTATTTCACTTAGGTTAACTAAATCTACAGAAAACAAAATAATCAAAATACTTACACGGGGTCCTTCTTTCTTATTTCATTTCGATTCATTATTAATTAAACTTCCAGTTAAGTGGAATGTTGATTTCAAAAAACTTTTGAGCCCTTTGCTTTTACTCTGTTTTTTTGTAAACGTTGCTAGGCTTACATTTTAGAGAAGAGACTGGGGTAAACAAATGACTGTGCGCATGGCTATTTAATAAATACTGCTGTTATGCTGAAGTGCGGCGCAAGAAAATGTTTGTCTTTCAGGGCTGGTGGGGTTTGAGTTGGTTTTTATTTTAATTTTGTTTATTTTCTTCAATGAAGTTTCGATTTAAGGAGTTTCTTCCTACACTGGTAAGTTTGTCCAATTAAGGAACTTTAGGAAATATCAGAAAAGACCCGTGATAATCATAATTAAAATTAGGTGCAGTGTAGGTGGGAAAAGGGGTAAGGGTTAGGAGAGGTAGCGAGAAAAGGAAAAAAAGTGAAGAAAATACTACAAAAAAAAAAAAGGTTTTCTTTTCATTTGGTTAAAGGACAGTTTCATTAAATTAACAAGTTCATGCTTATAATTAGCAGCTTTTTGCTAACTTTATGTAAAGCACACATGTCATAAAGAAACGACATTTTTGTGACTTTATTTCATTCCTTTTTAAGGAAGACATGGCGTTTTTACCTCTAGAAACTATAGTAAGTACCCTTTTCAACACGACGTGGTCTTTTATGAGATTGGAGTCTAGTTTACAAAGTTTATGAGAATTCTCAAGTAGGTGAAAACCATCATCATTATCAATCCAGTTTCGATCTGGTTTTATAATCCCCGTAAATAAGGGTGGCCGGATTTACCCCACTCTGCCAGCAATCTCTCCCACTCCCACTCTCCATTTTGCTCAATTCTTTGCATCCTCCTTCAAACCAACACTCTTACTCTCCTTCTCCACTTGCGATCACCATGTCTTCCTCGGTTGTCCTCGCTTCTTCTTTCCCTTCAGTTCAAAGTCCAATACCTTCCTCAAAACATGGCCATCATCCCTCCTTAACACATGCCCATACCATCTCACTCCATTTGCCTTTGCCATCTGAACCACTGTTTCCTTCAA
>JANCMA020611101.1:0-19590 GCA_024336925.2 Zoanthus solanderi
GCAACGACTCGATTTAGCATTTGAAACAATTCACGCTCACAAACGACAGTTCGATTTCGGCAAACGACTAATCGATCCACGCATTGATGATTGCAATTACTGTCAACAATCTAGGAACATCGACGATTCGATCACTCAACTCTGATGAATCAATTTAGTCCCAAATTTACCTCCATACTAAAATGGCTCACTATTAATTGTGGTAGATTTAAGGGGTTATGCCTACACTTTATGTGGCTTTTGTGCCAATTATATTTGCTTCAATTAAGTTAGTTTCTAGCTTGCATGTTACTAATTTAAGAGCATAGTGTTAACAAATTATGCCCCATTTGCTTTTAAAAAAGTGTAAGCACTTTCAATTGAGGTTGACCACAAATCATGTTAAGTGTTCAGAGAGTTTCCAGAAGGGGGAAAGATCAGGGTTTTTCAAAAGCCTTAATATCAAATATGAAGCATTTTCTTAAGTAATACTGCACAAATACATCGAAAACCTTTAACAGTTTAAGTCATTTAATCATTTTATTGTCAGTGATTAATTTTGGTATAATTATAGCCCATCCATTCATGTTTTATGATTTTTGTTTTTACTTTAAGGGCCATTGGGTTGTGGATAATTGTAAAGAGAGCAAAACAGGTAAAACATCCAGATTGGTTTGTTTAATAAGATTAAGACTGAGTACACTGAAAAAATAAAAATTTGGATTACCGTAAGTTGTAGATTCAAAATGCAGTTTCTTCAAAAGAGAAGGCTCATATATTTATAAATTTTTGATATAGTATTTGCAGTTCAGCTGATAAAAGTTGAAAAACAAGAATTTATAAATCATTACAAATTTAGCCCATCCTAAGTATTAATTAATATTTTAACAACAGGGCCACTGCTTTGTTTCATAACTTTGTTAGCTTTTGCGATGAAATCTGTCCAATAAACCCATGGTAAACCAAATTCAGCATTACATTTTCATCTCATAACTTTATCAATTCAGAGAACTGTGGCTTTTGTGATACTGCTGCAGTGTTTTTATTGTTAGTTCTTCTATTAATCAAAGTTAGTAGAGTCGACTGGTTAGGAAACTTGATGACTTTCTTTGTTACGTGTTTTTGTTCTCCTCTTCGTTATTGAAATATGACGTTGACTGTGCACAAATGACAAAAGGCTTTGAGATGTAAATGAGCAAAGGGCCAGTTGACTAATGAAGCATCACATCTAGAACAAAAGATGCTAACCATGACTGTGCACACAACGTGAAACAAAGGAACATTGTAATCTTCTTTGTAATTTGCTAAGTTTGCTAACCAATCCACTCTAACAACTTTGTGTTAATGCAGCTCAAAAGTGCAGTTAATAAATAATTAATTAAATTGCATACATAATAACATAGGGTGTTTTTAGATGTGTTGTTCCTAGTGTTTAAAGTGCAATTTAAATTCACAGATTATGATAATTAATTTGTTACTTTCATGAGTCATCATATTATCATATCCGGTTTTACGTCAGTGAATCCACCTAGTGGCAGGTATGACATTGCATGGCAGCAATGTCTTTCAAGATTGCCTTCCACTATGTAAAGAATCTAATTTTAGAAGATTGTAAGAAGTATATGATCAAAACTTAAATTCTCTTATTTTTTTCTAAAAATAAATACTGAGAAACTTTGGGAGAATTCAAAATTTGATGTACTGTCTTTAGTTTAGGGGTAAAGATGAAAGGAAAGTGAAAAATACTGTCAGTGTATCTTGTATCATACTGAGTACCGTTTTTTATTTTTTTATAGTGTTTGGACTTTGCAGCAACTGCCCACATGTTCCACTTTATATGTTGTTGTATATATGCCGGCTTTCCAAGCAGTTGGACTTGGTGGTTGTTAAACCTAGCATGTCTTGCACTCATGGCAGTCAGTGGAGAGTTCATCTGTATGAGAAGTGAAATGAATGCAATTCCCATCAATGTATCAAAATCTAACATGTGACTCATGAAAGCATCACAATTGAAGGGAGTGCTTTGAATACAACTTAATATTTATTTTTACCAAAACTAATATCAACAAAGGTTATCATGAGAGAAAAGAAAGAAGATTTTAGAAGTCGTTAATTATGTCAGAACAGTTTGGAGCGATACTGTTACTGAGGGTGAGAATCAATCCAATTTTGATCCACGTTTATTTCCGTAAACGGGGGTGACCGAATTTACCCCACTCTAACAGCAATCTCCAACTCCCACTTTCCATCGCGCTCAATTCATGTCATCCTCCTCCAAACCAACACTTTTGCTCTCCTTCTCCACTTGCATCTTCCGCGTCTTTTTTGGTCGTCCTCGCTTCCTCTTGCCCTTCACTTCAAGAAAGCCATAGCAGATTTCTGACTGCATTGATATATCGATTATCATGTTATCTCTGCTAATTAATCTTGTTGTACACATTTGGTCACATCTTTCAGGATTGTCAGCATTAGTAGAGGAAAAAGGAGATCACCTGCTGAAGCAAAGTACCAGCTATGAAATCTTCTATCGTCCATATGAACTTTTAAAAAGGAACTTCGACCATAAATATAAGATTGCCACCAAACTCTGCTCCACATAAAATAACTCTTGTTTGAGAGAGAGCAGGATTATGAAAATTGGAAAAAAAAGCCAATTCACGTTTATTATAAACACATTCATGACTTGACTTTTGTGTTCTCATTTAAGCTGACAACTTTAAAACAAGTCTTACTGGTGCTATTATTATAGAAGCAATCATTGTCATCGATTGTTTTATCATCATCAATTTACCCCACATGTCTGGCTGGGAGAGACCTGGGAGCTCAGTTGAACCCATTAAACTGATATGAAAAACGAGTAGATGCGTGTACAGTAGTTTCTGACAATTAATTATGCTATAAGTGGAATTTTTTATCTTTTGAACAGAATTAATTAAGAATATTTGAATGGAGTGTTTTTTATGTCTTTAAATGCCTTGCGCTACCTTAAAAGAAATTAAAGAGAAAATGGTTAAACTATTTGCATCTCAAAAATATTAGTAATGCTCTTGTCAAAGATTTAATTTCCTTTCACTAGATTCCTTCAAAATTACCTTTCCGTGTACATATAGAAAAAATCTATAATTATTAATTTTGACAAACTCTAGTTTTTCAGTATATGTTTGATTTTTCCCTAAAAAGACAACCATATTTTCCATTTTTTGTTTGAATACAACTGCACAGAATTTGGAATTGTGGTTATTCGCTATATAAACCCCTTGAAACCCCCTTTTTATAAGAGAAAACTCTAATTTTTTTCCCTATTATCTGTCACAAGCTTAAATGAATAAGACCTTTCATTACTACTACAAAACAACCAACCTGTCCAGAGGTAAACTCTGGCGTTGTCCGAAAATGAAACAGCTAACAGTCTATCAGGAAAATACTACCACGCGTTACTACTACTACAAAACAGTTAACAGTTAGATAGGTCATTTTGTCAGGCCAGGGTCAAGTTTAGGCCGGACAACAGAACAGTCTGATCGGTCTACAAAATTTTCTAATTTAGAAATTCAATATTTTATTAGAGAGACCAATTAATTTCACACATATCAGTAGGGAGCTTAATAAGCAACGACAACTGCAACGGCAACGAGAACGCCACAAAATAACAGGACTATAAAATAAGCAACAATCGCTTTGCACGTGCGGTAAAAATTTTAGTACATTTCTTTTCCTTCCTCGCAAAACGTGGCGTTATTAGCGCCGAACAGGCTTTCAAATGTTCATGATATAACATTTTTCAAAGATGCCGATGTAACAGCGGATTTGAACCTCTCCCCTCTTTCGCGGTTTTATTTCCCCACAAAAATACTTATAATTGGAGCTTTTTTCGCAAAATGTTGTGCAAACATTTAATTAATATACTTGCAAAAGTTGTTTTATCAAAGTTAGTATTTTCTGATGGCAAACTGATAATAAGCGGTCCTGTAATAGACTCTTATTTTGAATCAAAAGAAAGCGAATAAAACACATGACTATTTGGAATACGACCGAATTAACATTTGTGAAATTTTTTTTCGCGCTTGCTTGCAGGATTAGTTCATTGGCTCATAACAAGCAGTATACTGTACAGTTTTCAAAACGCAGTGGCTATAAACAATGCAGCTCCAACAATACTTTAGGATCGACATCTTTTTTCTGTGTTTAACAGAAATAAAGCACACATCGCATGAACTGGCGAGGACACGTTCCACTTCTGAAAGCTCACTTTACTCAACCGTTAAAAGTAACAATAAAGATTATCATATTCATATAAAACTACAGTAGTTTAAGTAAAATAGTTTTTAAAATAACGCAACTCGCAAGCATAAAATATTTGAAAATTATGGCTTCTTTTGCATAAAAAGAAGAGTTATTTGCAAATAAAAACATACATCCTCATTATCTAGCTCGAAATCAAACAACGAGTAAATCACGCCAGATTCTAAGGCTACCCCTAAAACTACTCTGTGAATCTATTCAAAAAATCTAAGAATTCGTTTTAGAGTCGCTCATGCCCACAACTCGGTGTAGTGCGGTAGGTAAAAAGTCGTGGTGAATTCTATGAATGCAATAGTTTGTATATGTCATTTTTTGCTTTATCCACAGTTGTTAGAATTGGAGTTATGCTATCTTCCAGTTTTTTCACGGAATCCTTCAGAGCATCTAGATTTAATTTGCAATCTTTACTGTGTTGTACATTGTCTGCAAATTTCTCGTATATTCCCTTCAACCCTGCGTTCTTTCTCTCGCCCAGTTCCCCGTCCAATTTCTCCAGCTGGGCAGCCATTACAACGCTCCACACGATCAAATGCTCTTCTTTATTCGTGTACGCGTTTGGAACGTAAATTTGGTACTGCTTGCGAGTTTGATCAAAAGCAATTTCAAACCAGCCTTCCCTAGATCTCCTGGCAATGCCACTTGTCATTGATAATAAAATGCCGACCTTAAAATTCGAAGATTTGGCTAGATTTCTCTCGAATTCTCCAATTACGTCTCTTGATAAAGCGTATTTCCAATGCTTTACCTCGATCATGATGCTGTGACCATTCGGTGTTTCAGCCTCGATGTCTCCTTTTCCTGGATCGTTGGCCGTGTCACGAAAGGTAAAGTTTAGAGCCCCTAGGTTGTTCCTGAGGATTTCTATCACTTCTTTCTCAGCCTGGTCTCCTTTCAGTTTGTTACTGGGTTTATCAAGAGAAATAGATATGGAATCTAATCTCTGCTTACACTCTCCAAACTGCTGGTTGAGTCGCAATTCGGAACCCTGGACTTCCTCATGTAGACGCCTTTCGATGGACTCTGTTGAACTGTTTATACTACTGCTTAGTAAATTAAGCGGCTGCACTTTCTGAGCGACTTTGTCAACTCTGTTTGTTAACTGATCTTGAATTGTGGTCATGTGGGCGTTAACATCTTTCTTCAAATCTTCCACGTTCTTCGTGAAATTGGTCATATTCATTTTCACCGCACTGCCAACATTTTCTTGCACTTGTAGTACTTGTTTACTAACCTCCTCCTGTATTGCTGCGACACTGTCGTGAAGGGGTTTCATTTTCGAATCGAGAGCTTCTTCCACCATCTTCGAGTTTACATTTAAACTCAGGGTAGCAGATTCTCTAACTTGGAGGCCAAGCTCAAATATTTTGACAAGGTCCTCGTCCGAGTACTTTTGAAGGCTACTGTCGTAGTTGGCCATGTCAAGTTTGATGTAGCGTGGGGGTATATTTGTTGTCAGTTCTGAACGAGATCTCTTGGCCGAAGGTTCTTGGTTGTCAGATGCCATTTGAGGAGCTTGTCGCGAACGTCTGTGGCAGCTCAAGGAAGCAGAAAATGAAATTCGTAGAAATGAAATTTCTTGGAAAAAGAAAGGAAATATATCCTTGTTGAGATCCAGTGTGTGGAGGCCTCTTTGAAAATTTTGATTTGCATTCCAGTACTAATAATAGTTGAACTTCGATCCCGGAATTGGCCACTGATATATCACGTGTCAAACTGCTTAGTCAATACCGAAAGAGTGCATCTCTTGAATCTGTACTAACCAAACATTTCTTAGGCCTGGTTTCCATTATTGTCGTCTCTGTCGTACCTGTCGCCACGACTGGGACGTCCACATGGAAACACTCGTGCGATTATCCAAAACAACCCATGCGACAGCAGCAACATCGTCGTCCCGATACAATTGCGTTCAATCTCTACAACAGAGACTACGCCAATGATAAGTTATACGACAAATGGAAACTGCCAGAGACGACTACCGTCTTTACTCTAATTTAGGCGCCCTCCAAATATAAGCGCCAGCGTGAAAAATATTTTCTTGTGGCACTTAATATTACTTTAGACTAATATACCTTCATATTAGAGTATCAGATAAAGCACTCATTTTACTTTAAAAAGTTTGTATGTTTCGGAAACGGCGTGTCTGAAGTGACAGGCAAACATTTCAAGTGGATCTTTGTTTGCTAAAAGTGTCAATATATTATAAAATGCCTTGAAAGTATTAGCGTTTTTCGTCACGTAAGACACATTTATATGAGCACTTTATTGGTAATTATAAACGCAACCCGACAAAGATTAACTTTTGTGTTTTTGGCAGTGTTTCATAGCTGCAATTAAATTTGAAAAATCTTTTTAGTGAAAAAAAAAAACTATTGCCTCATAACTGAGATTTCGCTAAATATTATATCGTCTTCTTGGACTTCTACAGTACGTGTCCAAGGCCTTTGCTTTCCGGCCGGCTGTTTCAGATGAGGTTTCGAAACTGTCAGAAATGCAGCTTACCGGTAATCTTGCGCTTGCTTGTCACATGATTTTCTTCCGTTTAATTTGGCTCGATCTTAAACTTTTGTTTTATCTGATTTTGTGTTGTCATGGCATTTTTAAAATAGCGTAATGATCATGAATTGGCCTTTCACTACGGTTAAAACATGATAAAATCTAAAGTGAAACTCGACAGACGAAGTTGGCATACCGGCTTGTCTTTTGATGCAGGAACAATTTTCGCTTTTTACTTTGAAAACGAATTTAATATTAATTAAGGTAAAAAAAAAATTCTCAACAATGAAACAATTCTTCACAACAATGAAATTTAAAGGCTGTTTAAGGAAAAACAACGAAAATCATTCAAGATCAACCAGGTATTGTAACCTAAATTTCCCGTCTGCCCAAACGTCAAACGCAAAACCGTAGGTGGACGAACATTTGCTGTGTCTGCATGCATAGAATGGAACTCTCTTCCCATTAAGACCAAAAGAGCGCAGTCTATCAAATCGTTTAGAAAAATACATCTGTCTGCGGCTTTTAATGAACGGAAATACTTATCGCATTTTAAGCCTTTAAAAATGATATGTATTTGCATTTTAGATTAGGTTTTCAGGTGATACCGTTTAATATTGTATATAGGATGTTATGTTAATGGTTTTAAGTTATTGATACTTGTAATTTTAATTATGGGCCACAAGTTTATTAGTGTTGTACACTATTTGGTGTAACCCAAATAAAGTCGACTTACTTACTTACTTACTTACTTAAACTTGCTAAAATGATTCTAATTAATAAACACCCCTCCAGTTTAAGCGCCAATCGTCAATGATAATCTTTGTTTAGATTCCTATCAAAAGCGCAAGATGAAAGAATAATTATTTTTTGTGTCGCTTAAATTACAGTAAAGTCTAAAGACGGCATATGGAAACCGGGCTTTGCTGAGCAAAACTCTGCAAAGGTTGATGTTATAGTACAATCATCCGATAAACATTTTCGCTTGCTTGGTCAAAGTAGATTACGTTCACTGTCACTAAAATTGGCAACTTTCCTATTATATTGCCCAAGTGGCCAGTTTTCAAGGCCTGAGTTTGTAGTTTTGTGGACTGTTTTCATATAACAACGCTGAGAGCCGAAGGGTATTTTTCTGTCATAACCAAGGACACCAACGAAGGTGTTAAAAAGAAGTCAACACCCTATGCTACATAAACCGAAACTAGAGGCAAAACAATCCGGCATCATGTGAGCATTATGGAGTATAATAGTGATGCTTTTAGCACCGAATATACGCCTAATAATGATTCGAGCACAATCTGCTTAACAAATGCGAGACAGTAACTCCCCCCTCCATCCTTTCCTATAACCTACCGAAACCGTTTCCTTCTCGGTTCTTGGAATTGAAATTGTGGCAAATGCCTTGTCGACCGTACATCACAAAATCAAAGTTTGAAAATGAACTGATTTATTAATCAACAACGTCCCTAATACAAACACGTATCTCTCACACAAAAGCAAAACCCGACAACACCGCACGAAGGTCGTCAAAAAAAAGCAACACTATTACAGCAATATCCGGTTACGAAAGTTTCTGGGAGCATGATACAACGTCACGCTAGTTTTAATTCATGACACGAATAAAAATTGGTACGCGGTGCGTACATGTTGCATGCCATCTAAAAACTTAGGGACAAAAATGCGTGTATCTTAAATATACTAATACTATACACAAACACAGCTTATTATTTTGCTTTACACTGAACAAGTTATTTGAATTCAAGGTACAAATTAAAATGAAAAACTTTTGATATTTAAAACTTTTTCATTCTCAATCACCGGACACCAGATCGAATAGTCTAGTGGACTCTTAATTGCTTTGGCTTTAAGAATAATTGTGCAGGAACTACATGTTTTACTGCGCACTGCAACGAAAAAAAGGCAAAATCACGAGATAACCGCGATGTCTTAATTGAGCTGAATGTATGTATAATTTTTATTCCAAATGCTTAAGATTTAACCATCATTAACATTGTGTCTGTGTGTGTATATATATACAAGTTCTCCCCACGGGGCTTTTCAGAACCTGTTTACAAGTATATACAGGGTCAGGCAGTTGAGGGTCTTAGAAAGTCCGCTAGAGCGGCTCACATATTAAGGCGCAACTTGTAGCCGATTAGAAGTGCCCTCAGTGTTTACCATAGCACGTGGTTTAATAAACTTTAGTTTTAAAAGTTTGATCATCGCTGTTAACAAATAGTTGTTCAGGGAGCGTAGCGAGCATTTTTAAGAGGGAGGACGGGGGGGGGGGAAGAGGGAGGGAGAAGGCAGGGAGGGGACGGGTTTCTGTTTGGTCACTGATAAGTATCGCATGCAGTGAGGGCGCTCTAAAAATTCACACAGTGAAGAATAGCTTCCTTCCGTTTCAGGTCCACTGCTTATCTCACAGAAAACAAGATATATACGAAAGGAAAAAAAAATCGCTCACTATCAAATTAATTGTATAAGTATAATACTATTAGAAACCCTCTGAAAAGGGGGGACAGGTTCCGAGGTGTGAGAGAGGGGTTCTGAAACGCCCTCCCTGGCTACCCCCCAGTTGTTAGAGTGGACTGGTAATTAGGTAACCTAATTAGCAAATTACAAAGAAGATCATACAATGTCGTGTTAAGCCGGTTTCCATATGATCTGTAGGATATGCGATTATCTGCAACACGATCGGAAACTATCTGCATTGGAAGATCGTGGCTAGAGAGTTCCAGACACAACAGACATGTGTTTCCATTTATAACGTTTAAACGATTGCAGATACTCCGACTGGTGTCAACATTATAGGCGCTAACTACTCAAATATGGCGTCAGTAAAATGTTAAATTTTCAACTTGTCCATCAAGTGAGCTGTATGAAAAAGTAGGAAACATAAATTCTGGGTTCAAAACTACATTTTTTTATATAAACAACCAGTTTATAAGCAATCAGGACTCACTTGTCCTCATTTAAGCAACTTTTAGGGCTGAGTTGTCCTACCGTAAGCAACTCGGTAATAAGCAACTATTCTCGATCTGAGATGCTGAAAAATAAGCAACCCTCAGGGCTGAGCTTGTCAGTTTTTTTGTGCTTTGTAGTTTTCCTTTTAAAGTATTGAGTATTAAGAATAAAGATAAAAGAAAAAAAATCACTTTCAAGAACCATTCTCTACTAAGCGAATCATACCCTGAATGATCCCTAAAATTAAGCAACTTTTTGGGCTCAATAAATGACACAACTTAAATCATGTATTTGCTAAGCAGCCGATTAGGAACTTTTAGACCTGAAATAAGCCAAAAACTAAGTAATATTTAGGGCTCGGGCCGAGTCAAGTTGCTTATATAAAAAAAAATGTAACTTAAAAAATTCAGCCAGCCTCCTATTATTTTTCTAAATTAAGTTGCTTTATAGGTCATCATTAACCAAAACTTGTTATTGTGATTCCGGATTTATTTGAGATAAGTCGAGATAGATGATAAAGCGTTTAAAGAAATAATATAAGCAGTTTAAAAAGCACCTTGGGGCTCACTCGAAATATTTTCAATTGAGAATGTGCCATGTTTGACATGTTTAGTAATTTTTCACGATCATGACTAAAAATACATACGAGACATACGATTAACATACGAGTGACATACGAGTAACATACGACGCACACATAATTTGTTTTTAGTTTTCGGGGGATTAACAGCCTTACTATTTCTATTAAGTTTGCTTTAAATAAAAGAGTGTATGAAAAGCTAAAATTTTATTATTTAGATTAGTAGACCGTATACACTCGTATGTAATCCGTATGTAACCCGTATGTAATGCTTATATAATCCGTATATAACCCGTATATAACCCGTATGTAATCCGTATGTAATCCGTATGTAATCTGTATGTAATGCTTATATAATCCGTATGTATCCGTATGTAACCCGTATGTAATCCGTATGTAATCCGTATGTAATCCCTATGCAATCTGTAATAATCCGTATGTAACCCGTATGTAATCTGTAACTCGTATGTAATCCGTATGTAACCCGTATGTAATCCGTATATAACCCGTATGTAATCCGTATGTAACCTGTATGATATGAAATCTGTATGTAATCCGTATGTAACCCGTATTTATTCCGTATGTAACCCGTATTTAATCCGTATGTAACCCGTATTTAATCCGTATGTAACCCGTATTTAATCCGTATGTAACCCGTATATAATCCGTATGTAACTCGTATGTAATTCGTATGTAACCCGTATGTAGCCCGTATGTACAGTGAAAACCAGCGATGCAGCCTTGTGACATACACCTGGTGTATAGAACTGGTAGTAAAGTGGCTTCTCTCTAAGTTTTTGGAGTCAACTATCGAAGATGTCCTCAAGGGAACGGTCACCAAAGACCTTTAGTTTGGGCTTGTAGTCAACAGCAATAGTCAGGTCACTGCAGCCAAAACCAAATAAAGTAAGCTTTGTTGAGTGCATCAGCTACCACCAGCAGGGCTCGATGTTGCGGCCTGTGGGGTCACCAATGCGACTCAACTTGGTCCTTTGGTGACTAACTTTTCACTTGTAGTTGCCAGTCTAGCCAAGGCGATTAAAAGATATTATTAGGCGCTGGAGACCAAGTGTAAAAGCTTAGGAGCCAGCTGGCTCCGAGGGTTTTTTTATAAAGTCGAGTGCTGACCAGGGCTTCTCCTTTGACATGACCCCCTGCTCAATTTCACTAATAATCACTGATTTGGATTCCTCAAATATTAATATTTTGGTTGAGTTCATCATTCCAGAAGAAGGTTGCAGGATTTTTTTAAACATAACTTTAGAACTATTTTGTGCATTGAGAAATACGGAGTATAATGGTTCCGAAATGTGATCATTTCAGTTTATATTGTTAACTTATAATTAAAATTGTTTTAAAATCGTTTTCAAACCATTTATATGTATAATAATATGTGTAACATCTCAACTTTACTTTAAAACATCTTTGATACCATAACAAAATGAATGTATTTACCACCTGTTAAACAAAACAGCGCCCATATCACATACTATTTAGTGTCTAACTAGAAAACTGCAAAGTTAACTTAGACACTAAACATTTCCTAATTTACACTATATTTAGAATTAATATATATTTATCTCTTTGTTTTCAAATGACGTAAAACCTAAATATAGATTTACTGCTGTTTTTTCTTTAATTGTAACTGTGAAATGTGAAATAAACTTGTATTTGGTTAGAGATCATGTTTAATGAGTCAGGTGTTCCCTTGCAAACACACACACAATCAGTTTTGTGACTGGTGAATTTTTCATTGAAAATATGTCACATAGTAGAACTGAATTTTCCCACTTTCTAACGGAACAAGGTTTTTTTCCTTTCTATTAATTCACATATCTTTAATATTCAGGTAAGTGCTTGCATGAATTTGTTTTTGACATATATCCTTCTGCAAGCATTTTTTTTGGCAGTGACCATCTCTCCTCCCACCAAGTCTAATGGTTCGCCCCTTAGTTTAAACTGATGTATTTATAGTTTTGTAGTAATTAGTTTTTGATCAAATGTTTCAAACATCTCTGATGACTGTCCATTTTAGCTTTTGTTGCATCACCTATGAACAAGAATTATTACTATTGTATTAAGTAATTTTTTAATTTCCTGAGAGAGAAATTCTTTAAACCTCTAAACCGCAATCGTTAACACTTTAAAAAATTACAGTCAATATACAGCTGTAACGTACGATATCGTAACCAGCAATGTTTTAAAGCTACTATACAGGACTGAGCTCGGGCATATTACTCGGGATGGTCGAGAATTTAGTGCATGTCAGTTGATTGTCTTTCCTTTTATTATATGCAGATCCACAAAGCGGCAACATTCAAAATATTAGCTTTGAAACAAATCAATATTTTGAACGTTTTATTAGAGGTCCTGAGAACGGTGAGTTATCGTTGCAATTGCAAATAAAAGCTAAATCCTTTACAAGCCTACTGTTGCCCATGGAGCCGGCGCTTATCTCCGGTTACTGTTGTGTTAAGCAGATGAGAATCTTTGACTCCCACTGGACGGGACACTAATCCATCACAGGTTAGCTCACTAATTCATCACAGGTTAGCAGATGCTGGTACTCATTTACCTACCCCGGAAGAATGGAAGCTGAATTGGCTTTCGGCGGAAAAGAAGGTCGCACAAATATTCGAATCTCGGCAGAGCCGGGGATCGAACTGGGGACCTTGTGGCTAGAAGGCAGAGATCTTACCAACTATGTCCGCTCGGTGTCGGCAAATACTTGACAAAAATCAGTTGCTTAGGTTCCGTGGACAACCTGTCATAGTTATTTCCGCTGGTGGTTACGCTTGCACGCGCCGCGGTCATTAATAGCTACATTTACACCTGTATTAGTTATCAATCAAGGAACACGTCAACCATCACTAGCAGAAAGTTGGCTTCTTGCCTCTAATGTAGTGTGTAGAGAGAAGACTGACTTCTCTGGATTTTTTTATACTGTGACAGTTTTCCATTTATTTTTATTCAAGGTTTTTAAATTGGATTATAAACGTGCATCAGGACGAATGACTGCAGCCACATATTGTTACAAACCTTCAGCAATGGAACAAGAAGGTGAGCCACGAAGGGAAATTTACTTTGAAAGTATGCCATGCCATGCTTTGGTACATTTTCTCAATTAGAGGTGTTAAATTGTTTAAGAAGTGCGGGGTCACTATAAGGGCCTCAACGGAAAGAACTACTTTTCTCTCAGATAAGTCTCACTTAAATATGTAAAACATTTAAAATTTTTCTTACACTAAAAAGATGTTTTGTTCGTTTATGGATGCTGTCACAAAGATATTATTTTACAATGTTGGTTTGGATTAAACAGATGTCTATTTTTATTTAAACAAACATGTTTAGAAATTACAAAAAAAATCATAGCTTTTCAATCTTCGAAAGCTCTCAAGTATGGAAGATCATCTAGTAAAACTGTTTTTTCTCAGATTTAATCCGGATATTTAAATAATGAAGTAATCTTGAACTGATTTTGGCGTTAGTCCAACTTTTTTCACCTAATCATTCATTGACGAATAACTCGTTTTCCTTTTCAAGCTGTACCAAGCGAGCGAGGTATGAACTTTTTAGAAATTCCTATCAGATAAAGTTGCGGACGGATGAAATAATTTCAATTTTGTGTTCGTGCGGTTATTGTTGTTGATGAGTGCCCTTTTCACGTTTGTTTATCAAAACATAAACTGCTTACTGAATTAAACGGGTTTAACACAAATTGAAGCAGCAATATTGATCTCTTCGTTGAGTCACGGCACGTGTAAAGTTATAAAGCTTTTTTCATCATTTATTGGAATAAAAGGAAGGTGTAAATTACGCGCTTTTTTTCAACGAAGCAATTAAAACAATTTCAAGGCCATAGAAACTGAACCATTGAAGTAAGAAAGATTATTTTCACGGCGATAAACAATAAAACTAAAAGCGTATTAGCTCTAAGTAATTATCTATCAACTAACTTATGATTTTTTACTGTAATGTGCACGACGTCAAACAACCATGCAATTCTGTCCATTTCGAGATCCTATCGCCTCGCTGCAGTGAAAGATACCATAAACTTGTCGTAGGTGAAACATTTGAAAGGCCACCAATCATTACTTCGCAATCATTGCCCGACAGGAGATCAGGTTTTTTGCAAAAACTTCGCTTCGTATGATGCTATATTAAAATAAATGAACAAGGAATAGAATTTATAAATTTAGACTTGAGTCCAGCAGTGAAAGGAGTTGCTTTTCCTACGTTGTAACCATACTTTGAATTCCATCGACAACAAATGAACAAATAAATTATCCGAGCGTGTTTAACAGCTGGGTGCATTTTAGTTCTAATTTTAAACTTTCACATTTTTTTGAATAAGGCAATGAAAACTACAATTGACTATGCCATGTCTTTGTTAACTGATCCAGCAACTAAAGTTGCCCTTGGTTATCCAATAAAGGAAACAGAAAGAGAAACCGGGAAATAAACGGTCTGTGAACCCTCAAAAGTTGAAAAACGACAATTCGTATGTGCCAAAATTCTAATTTTAAAGTCAATTACCGCTTTAAATTTACTGAAAAATCAATTCAAAGCGTTTGGTTTCAGTAAAGAAATAGTTTTGTATATGTTGTTAAAACGTGTCCAGTGTGAAACACATTTCAATACTGAGCAGGAGCAGAAAATCGGTCAGAGTATCAAAAGGATAGGATAACAAAATTTTCGTTTCGATATTTAGTTTTGATGTATGAATTAAAAAAAAGAAAAAGAAAAAGACGTAATTGGTGACGATAAGGGGGTCTACTTTTACTTTTAGTGAAGGCTGAGCAAAACCTTTACTGGATTATATAGTGACCGCTCAAAACAGATCTTTTCTGAAGGACAACTTGATGTAAAAAATATATCAAGACAGTCGGTAGTCCGGCTCTCACTCAATTGTAACCAATTCTAAAAAATAGTTATTTCTGGAAGATTGTCTTTTGCTGGAATCCACAGTGTTACGATAATAAATCGTGCATCATTGACAAGAAAATATTCCTGTTGTGGTTACATCATTAGTTATATAAATGAACTAGCGGTTCCTAATTTGCACAGTTATTGCCAAACATTATAAGATAAACTTTTGAGCTTTTGTTATTCATTCCACGACTGGTACAACATAAAAACGGATGTCAGCATAGAAATAGATGTAACTCCATATATATATATATAACTTCTCTTCACAAAATGTCCCCCAGTGTAACAAAATTACGGGTTGCACTTTCAGTTTAACCGCCTAACGATTTGAGTAATGAATCGAGTTTTTTTGTTTAACAGAATGTAAATATGCGTCAGGGTTTCTCTTGAAAAGAAGGTTTAATTTTATAGTTTGTTTTCTGTTGTAAATGAGTTTATCTGAAAAGTCTTTTCATTAATAAAACAGCTTTTTTCTTTCGCACAACTATTTAAAAATAGGAAAAAGTGTTTCAAATATCTTACATTCTTTTCAATCAACTTATCGTGGAAGAATGCTTGGGAAAGATTTGTAAAAGCAACCGTGCTTTTTCAAAATTTTTGCGCCTTCAGAGTCAGTCAAGAAAGCCTCAGGTTAGAAACATTTATTACCACTGAATATACTAATTCGGTTTCGCTTATTCTCGAGAACACCTGACTTGATCGTGCTGGCCGAGAGACATGAATCTATCACCATCAAGCTTTTCAAGGACATTTTCACCAACAATGAGCTAAGGCTATATAAACAGGCTGTTACAGTCGGGCTAGAAATGCGTTTCGATACTGATCGAAATGTATACGAGTTTGTGCTACCCATTTCCAGGTGTAATACAGACAGATACACTAACTCATAATAATTTTATCAATAGCCAAGTTTTTATTAACAGAACGTCTTGAAATTTTATGTTTGGATATATGTATATATTATTTTCGAAGTTTTTGAATTTATCATTTTTACCTGATAAAAATTTTAAGCTAATGATTTAGCTCATGTCTGCGAGTCTTATGCATTAAGTATCTATGTCTATATATCAACATTTGATAAATCTGACGGGCTTTGTACGCTCTTAGACTTATGTGAAAAAATCTTAGGTTTGAGATATATATGTCAAAAAAAAAAGTATTTGATTTTTGATTAAAGTATATATCGGTGATCGTCAACAACTGCAAATCTTTGACTTTTTTTGATTACTGAATAAATGTTGAAAATTGAATAACAATCAGTGTTTATTCTAAATTTAAAAACCTGAACTGCTACTTTCCAATACATCGTTACGTCACGTGGATTCCAGGATATTTCATTTCTATGTAGGAGACTAAGTAGATGTGCAGATAAAGTAATTCTTCGATGTTTGATAATTTCTATTTATAAATTATTTCGAGTTGAAAATCGGATTGTTGTTTGAAAGTTCAAACAATTCGTTAGTCCGAAATAAACAAAAGTCAATTGCAAAGTTTGGCAATTTCATGTTGTAACTCTATTTTCTCTTTTCTGGTATTTGTCGGAAAAAAAAAAAAAACCTTGTAAAAGCAGACACTAGACATTTGACGTGCTAATGCAATGTGTGATGTTCCAGTTCCCCATTTTGGACTTTCGTCAATTTTGTAAACATTGTACAATTGTATTCATGTCAAGTTTTGTAGCATTAAATGCTTCCTTTGCTTGCAAGAGGAAACCAGGGATTGATTACATATTTAAAATTTGTTTTTATCGGGAATTATCTAATAAAAACTAGCTCAAATTTGCAGGTGGAAAAATTGTTGACGCAAATCGGATATGTGTTCTACTCAAAAACTTGCGTGAATTTGTAGCATGTCTTTCAAAGGCTCTTCCTTGAAATCTCAGGAAGTGGCTAATCTCACCGGATTATTAAAGTCCTAGGGAACGCAACGTCAAAATATTTAGCACTCAACATTCCGATATCAACTTATAAATAGTAGGGTTCAGAGTTTCATGCGGCACTCCACCTTGAGATGCTGAAGAGCTCACAACACACTCTGTGCCATCTTCAAAGTAAGCGATATTCATTTTCAAAACCTTGCTACAGAAAGTGACAGGATTTTTTGTCATTATTTATTGCTCTTCATTTTTTGGACAGCTGTTGAACAGAAAATCATTACATTTCTAAAGTTGTTTGCTGTTTAAAAAGCGAGATCTAGCTTTGTTTCTCAGAAACTCTTCGCTTTCAAGGTCGTAGGGACATGTAAGTAAAAGTATTTGGTTTTATCACTGACTCAAGAAAGAAAAAGACCAATTCATTCAATATTTCATTCTATCATTAAAAGTTTTCTACGGTTGTCTTAATCCAAGTTTTTACATAAACTATTGAACTCAATGCGCATGTAATTAAATGGGATACATCGGTTTTTCAATAGAAGCAATTTGCAGTGAAAAGTTAAGAATTTGAGCTGACATTTCGAATTTTAGTCCAGTAACTGGAGAAGTCGTTCCTCCTCTTTCTGCTCTGGATGGGAGAATAATTTTTTCACGTAAGAGTTTGTAGGGAGTCATCGGTTTTGTTTCAACATTTAGTCTTAGAATTTCATTCAGAAAATATAACACACGTTATCTACGTCTGCCAATTTCTAATGATGAGGCGAATCCACAATTTTACGCCTTTTTTAATGGTTTTTTACATTGTACATAAATGATATAGTTTTTCAGAAACCAATTAATTGACTCCGTAAATATTTCCTTTTGGCTTTACAGAACTTTTAAATTTGGAGTGGTTTTATAATTACATGTTTTGGCTGTGGGTTGGCGGTATCATTTAAAACACTATTTGTTCCATCTACCGCTACCGGTATAAATTTGGTCATAAGCGCAAACTATTTTGGTAATCGAGGCTCATGGTACATTTGCTGCGGTTATCAGGAATAATGTAAAAAAGATGTGTGGTAGAAACGACCAAGCAGCCATTTATATATACTTCGGAAAGGGTTTGAATATGATCACCATAAAGTCAGACACAGCTTGCACAGCCCGATGTGGACTTAAATACACATCTATAATGCTTAATCAAAACAGGAACAATTTCGAGATCCTAGAAATATTAAATAAGCTTAAAATCTTTAACTGAAAGTTATTTAAAATACCTTATTTTGTTGCTATGACAAAAAATATATGCAAAAAATAAAATAAACAAAAGCGCACGTTAAATGAAAGCTGTTACTCAAGGGAAATGTCTGTGATTCCTTATTAGCTTTCAGCGACGACAAAAATCCCACACATCTCATTTCCGTACTACAACCTCACAGTTAACGCTAGCAGTTTTACCATTTTTGTTGTTATTGTGGCTCACTTAGTGTTTTGCCATTGACTCAGATGCTATTTTTATATTTAGGACAACTGAATGGGTTATAATTGTTTTATTACCACTAGTCGGGAAAATTCACTGCATGTTATTAAAACCAAACAAAAAGCAAGAAAACTTGCACAATAGTTTATATTTTTCATTTTTTAAAAAAGAAACAATTTACACTTTTTACTACCGGCATGATGCGATATATATAGTAGAAATTTAGTGCTTGTTTTTATATTAAAATGATTTCTGAACTGTGTTGAAATAAGAACTTTCATTCGGAGAATCCAAGTAAAACGATTATATGCATTTTGACATGAAACTGGTTTTGAGGTAGTTCCGTTTCAGATCGGAAAAACATTTGTAACAGAAGAAGTCAACAACCCATGGCCATCATTGTGATTTTATCACCGGAACCACGCATGGCAGCTATAGTTTTTTACTTTATACTATCCCACATTCATTTCACGTGTTTTTGGTGGTACGCTTATGATACACTGGACTTCTCCGCACTCAGCGCGGAGTTTTTTTTTCCTACTGCTCAAACAAAAAATATCAATTCTTTTATGGAGTTAAAGCACTTACTTGAAAACTTGATATGTATATGTCATAGGGTTACAGTTAAGATATATATTTTTGGATTTTAGAGTTTTTGATTTGATAAAAAGAAAAAATAAAGATTGATAGCCAATCAAAGTAAATATCAGAATTAGTTCAGCAATACTTTGATGCGCGAATTAGACCTGATTTTAAAAACACTTGACAGGGCCGGATCAAATATAAATTTAACTGAAAAACTGAGGGAGGGGGAGAGTGTAGCGCCCGGCCCACGGTCCCAGTGGAAGAATTTTGCTCTGTTCACCCTAATTTTTGTAGTTTTATTGAATTTTGACTTTGCACCGTTTAATATTATTATTATTATTATTATTATTATTATTATTATAAATCATTTGTTTCCTAAAAATTGGAGAGGGAAATTACGTCTCTCCACGTTCCCCCTGG
>JANCMA020612150.1:0-19588 GCA_024336925.2 Zoanthus solanderi
TGGTTTTGCGGCAATCATTGTCGCCGCGAACCAAAGATAAACCGAAAACAATAAAATCTGAAAGAGAGTGGTTAGGCCCTGGCACACTTTAGTGTGTTATTTTCTTATAGACTAGTGTCGGCCATTAACTGATTTAGTAGTTTGAGTCGATTGACCCGCATTCAACCGTTTACAAATGTTCAAAGCGTCATATCAAAATACTGCACACAGTCTGCCAGGCGTAAACTATTTTCATTTAACACCGGCTTTTAAATAGTTCGAGAGTTCTTTCATGAACATTCAATGTTGTTTAGAGTTTGTAAAACTTATATTTTTTTAAAAAAAAAAATTTAACTACCGGCTATTTAGGGCTTTGAGTTGCTCGACAGACCACTGGTATAGACACTTCCGCTTTAAAAATGACAAATCTAGTACGTTGTAGAGAAATATATATTTTAAAATTTTACAGTATTTCGACAAGCCAATACCTGTCTTCTTAGTTCTTCTTAGGTGAAGAAGACAAGTATTGGCTTGTCGACATAATGTAAAATATAAAAAGATTGGAAAAAATACTTCTCTACAAGCTTTAAGTGTGACTTACTGGAATTGTCATTTTATAATAGGAATACTTCTCATGCAACAATTTTCATGTTTACAGGGGACGAATATAATATTAATAACTTGTACATCACGGCTACATATTTGCATATTGGTGTTATAGAATAAAATTATTTTCTTGATCATGCTATGTTAAAGAGAACTTTAGCAGTTTACTTGAAAAGAAAAGTTTACTTTCAAGAATTGACTGCTTGTTATAATTATAGGTACGGCTATTTGACTGCCTGTTTTAAGTGTTACGAGTCGTTGCGCACAGCTAAAACTTTAGGTTATAATTAATTAGTTCTAGAAATATCATGCCATCGACGGCCAAGTTTCCAGGAAATGTAAGAAATTAAACTAAGGCAGTGACGCTATTGAAACGGAACAAAGGAGAGCATATATACTAGCCATCATCTTCCTCACACTTCCTGGCTACTGATATGATAGCTTAGCTAGCTTCGATCTCGCAACCCTAATAGTGAGTAATAGAAAGACGTTTTAAACTTTCTACGAAGATGTTTGACTCTAATCCTGGGGACGAATATCATTTAACTGTTTTACCTGTTATAAAGAAAACTTAGAACTGTCAAATAAAATCTTAGGTGCGAAAGAAAAAATGTAACCAACCGTTTTTTTACGAAACATGTTAAATGTTCATTTTTCCAAGCCATGAGTTCAAAGATTTTTAATTGTTAAGATTTTAAGGAAAACATCTAGACTCCTGTTTAAAACTTTGATTTCGAGCTCAAACGTTGGCTCGGGAAGGAACTTTTATTAAAAGTTCTTAATGAAGTTAGTCTATATGTTTCAAACAAGATTTGGTTCTAGAATAAAACAGTTTTGTAAAACTTTTTAGAGAAAATTGCAACTACACCTCAGATTCGAAACCCCCAATCTTCAGCTATGAATAAGTACACTCGTCCGAAAAAAATTGGTATTTGCCTCGAGCGGGAATCTAACCCACGTCTCCCTGTATTCTAGTCAGGAGTGCTAACCACTACACCATCAGGAACCATCACGCTGGCAACGTAACAGTCTCATGACTAATTGAGTTGTTTTGTGCATATGTGGGAGGATTCCCGGGTCCAATTTTATTCATATGAGATACAAGTGCGGCCAAATACTATTGTAGTGTGTTCCACCTCACTGTAAGGCTCAGATCAACTGAATAATACTAAATTGAGGGATATATGAAACAACAGTACGGCTCGACCCAAGCCTATATAAACAAATATTAATATTTGTTGTTTATGAGTACAAGATGAATAAATACACTCGTCCGAAAAAAATGACATACGCCCCGATCGGCAATCAAACCCACGTCTCCTGCATTCTAGTCAGGAGTGCTATTCAATACACCACCACGACGGCAACGGAGCAGTCTCATGATTAGTTAAGTTATTTAGTGTGTGAAGATTCCCGGGTTTAATTTTATTCATATGAATGAGATCCAGATGTGGGCAAATACTACTGTATAGTGTCTTTCACCTCATTATAAAGTTCAAATCATCTCAATAACACCAAAGTTAGGGATACATTCCTCAATGTTTTTTTCACCTACTATAGGATACCACCAACTTCTCCATTAGACCAAGGATGCCACTTCTTGAAAACATACATTTTTTGACAACATAGCCAGTATTCAGAGTACTAGTTCGGCAGTAAAACTTACAGTTCATTCTCACAAATTACATTTCAGGAACAAACATTGATTTGAGATTAATTTTATTTTCAAGTCATTGTTCTTATTAAAGTTACTTTCAGTTTCAAACAACATTTTATTCTAAATCATAACGTAGTTTTTTGAATAAAAATTAAATAATGAAAATGAATGAAATGTAATGAAAAACACTGTTCGTTCTAAAAGGTTTCATTTTGGAGTCATACATTGATTTCGAAAAATCTCTTATAGAACGTCAACGTTGCAAATAAAGTTAGACTCACTTTGAAACAAGATTTTCTTTTAATAAGATTACCTATTTTCTCTAATGAAAAACACTACACGTCTTAAAAAATTTGATTTCGGATTTTCACATTTATTATGGAGGAACTGTTCCTGAACTCAATGTTCCTAACTAGGTTAGTTTCTGTTGGAAACGAAATCACGATCATTAGAATGTTAAGAGTACTCAAACATGGCCGCCATGACGTCAGGTGAAACCCAGCAATTACAATAATTTCTAAAACCTTTTTAAATACAAAAGGAATTGCACCTCCGACGGGATTCGAACCCGCAATCTTCGGCTATCTTATTCACCTACATTAGGAGGCCGACGCCTTATCCATTAGGCCACGGAGACAACTACGTCAAAGTTTAGATCTTGTTAAAACATACTGTAGAGAGTAGCAGCTCTGTGATGAAAAACACTGCTCGTTTTAAAAAGTTTGATTTCGAGTTTTTACATTTTTTGTGGAAGAACTGTTTTTGAACTCAATGTTCTTAACTAGCATATAAATTTTTTTTCTATTGGAAACGAGATCATGTTCCAAATACAATAATTTTTACAACCTTGTTAAATAAAAAAGCAATTACACCTCCGACGGGATTCGAACCCGCAATCTTCGGCTATCTTAGTCACCTACATTAGGAGGCCGACGCCTTATCCATTAGGCCACGGAAGCAATGACGTCAAAGTTTTGATCTTGTGAAAACATAGTATAGAGTAGTAGCTGTCTGATGAAAAACACTGCTTGTTTTAAAAAGTATGAATTCGTGTTTTTACATTTATTGTGGAAGAACTATATTTGAACTCAATGTTTCTAATGAGGTTAATTGCGACTGAAACAAAATTTTATGCCAATTAAAATACTTTTCCAAAACTTTTTAAATAAAAAAGTAATTGCACCTCCGACAGGATTCGAACCCGCAATCTTCGGCTATCTTATTCACCTATATTAGGAGGCCGACGCCTTATCTATTATGCCACGGAGGCAATGACGTGAAAGTTTTGATCTTGTGAAAACATACTATGAGAACAGCAGCTCTCTGATGAAAAACACTGCTCGTTTTAAAAAGTTTGATTTCGGGTTTTTACATTTATTGTAGAAGAACTGTTCCTGAAGTCAATGTTCTTAACTAGGTTAGTTTCCGTTGGAAACGAGATCATGTTCCAATATTCTTTTTTGAATCCTTTTGAAATAAGAAAGTAATCGCACCTCCGACGGGTCTAACCGCAATCATTGGCTATTTATTCACCTACAATAGGAGGGCGACGCCTTACCATTAGGCTATGGAGGCAAGTATGTGAAAATTTTGATATTTTGAAAACATTTACTGAGAGTAGCAGCTCTGTAATGAAAAACACTGTTCGTTTTAAAAAGTTTGATTTCGAGGTGATAATAGATTTTGAAGGTACTTATATGGACCGTCAATATTCCTAATGAAGTTAGTGTCAGTTTCAAACAGGATTTTGTTCCAATTATAAAACTTTTTCAAAACTTTTCAAATAAAAATGTAATCACACGTACGACGGGATTCGAACCAGTCATCTTGGGGTCTCTTATACACCTATAATAGGAGTGCGATGCGTTATCCATTAGGCTATGGAGGCAGCTATTTCAAAAGATATATCTTTTAAAAACATAGCATTGACAGTGGGAGTTCTGTATAGTGAAAATGATGGCTCGTTTTTATCTCATCCGTGCACTTTAGCAACAACGACGGGAACGCAAATGACGACGGCTCAAAAAAATTACATTTCTTGTTCACTCTTTACTTCTTTCTGCAGGTCATTAAGGTTTGATTCTTTGACTTAAACCGTTTGTGAACAGAAAAACGATAAAATGTTTCTCTATGAAGCTAAACAAATACTGAAAAAGTTTTTGCTTATTACGTCCTCGTAGTCTTGACAACTCCAAGAAAGGTCTTTTCACGCTCTAACTTTAGCGACAACTCCATGCAGGTGCCGAGCACGATGCATTCCAACGTGCAGTTATTATTGTATTTACTATTGTTAATACTAGTCTTTAGGCTTTCGCGTGGATAAAACATGATAAAAAAGATAAAAATCTATAAAATGCTTTACGGTTTTCACGCGGTTAAAAATTTTTTTTTTTTTTTTTTTTTTTTTGTGGGATGTGGCTTGAAAGATAGTTACAATTACAGATACTTATCAGTTGAAAATCTATTTATTTGGTTCTCGTTACCACAGCACTATTTAGTGGCTACAAGTTAGCTGCTGCATGCTTATGCTAGAGCCCTCTACCTGATTACATCTTTCAGCGGAATTCCATAAGCATACACTTTAAATGTTACTTGTCATCTTCTTTGGGAACCTGGGCCTGTTTATTAGCGATGCCATGCTGACGACGCCCTATTAGTTATAGTATATTTAAAGGGTATTGCCTGCTACCAACGTGGCTTAAATTAACTACTGTGGAACACATTTGCTATCTATGCTTGAGAGTTATCTATTCAGCCAATCCCAGGGGTTTCATTAAAGTTTGGAGAAGGAGGGCATTTAGATTTGGCACCCGGGCAAAGTTTATGCAAAGCTTTTAAAAAAATTTAAAGAATCTATAGTTGCAGGGCTGCTGCAAGCAGCCAGGCAAAGCCAATATCACAGCCGGTCAATTTCCCCGGTGCCTGGCCCTTAATGAAACCCACGCAATCAGTAAATTTGAACCTGTAAAATATAAATGTACTTACATGTAGTACTAGCATGCAAGTCCTTAATATATAGTGCTGACAACCAGGTTTTTTCCCACCATATGGCTTCTAAAATCTATTTTGTTTTATTCAGAGACTTGTTGCTGATCTTCAACCGAAGCGTGTTGCCTTTTTGACAGATGTCGAAGGAATCTACGATCGACCTCCTACAGAGTCAGGTATGTTATGTTTATATAAGGTCAATGTTTTCCTAAATTCTGCTTTGTTAACTTAGGGCTAAATCCTTTAGCTAACTAAGAACAAAGGCTTCGTATTTTAAGATGGATGGGCCTGTGTAGTGTTAAGGCCACTCTCTACCCTAAGACCATTTTTTCGCTACTTTTAGTGATATTTTTGATGATATCTCCTCATTATTTTGAAATGTGAGAAAAGTGATAATCACATCAGAGTGAATGAAAAGGAAGCCTCTTGAATATTTTGAAAATTTTTGGATGACATTTGAGGGAGGAGATAGATTTTGTAAATGTTGTTAATATTTGATAGAAGGCCGCCAAACCGACCCCTAACCAAAGTTACTCTTTCGCATGGTCTGGAGGGACGGTTTGGCGGTTGTCCTCAAATTTCTTCTAACTCAAATACTTCTTTCAACTCCTTCACTATCCACCAAAACTTAGGGTAGAGAGTGGCCTTAAAATATTTTTGGTACACTGACGATGAGATGAGCATCTTAAAACTCGTCTGAAAGAATAAAAAGTTCTATACTGTAATACTTAGATTCCCTTCATTTTCTTGTAATAAGCAATCGAAAAAAAAAATACCATAGAGATTGTCATGAAAAGAAATGAGTTTAGTTCTATTGTGACGTAACATTTTTTGCCCTATCGTGTTCTACAGGCTGGCTTATCATATTACAGCTCGTGTTCAAATAAGGAATCTGTCCCATTATTTCGTTAAGAATTGGAAGTCCATCTTTCAACGTGGTAAACTTGTGACTGGAAAGATACTCAGGTAAACATGCTACAAAACTTGTTAGTTATCTGTTTATGAAATTAGCATGTATGATTACTGGCTGTTTTCTGTTGACCCAATCTTGATGTTTATCATGATCATTGTTAGCAACATCATCATGGTCATCAGCAACAACATTTTCAGAATCATGTTATCATTGTCTTTGCCCTTGTCATTGTTATCGTAAATTCATCATCACGACTATTATTGCCACGATTATCACCATCATTATCACAATTATCATCACGATTATCATCATTACGATTATCATCATCACTATTATCATCATCAGGAAGAACAACTGCAACAGTTATCAATCAGTTCCTTGACTAGGAATCATTTACCTCGAATTTTCTTTGTTTAAGTTAAAAATCAGTTCGTAACACTGATTGTTTCATCAAACTGTACAGCATAGATCCCAACAAAGGTAATATTGAGCTGTCACTAAAGGGAAAAGATGTTCGCGGCCCTGATCCAGCCCCCAAACCAGAAAAATCAACTCGTAAGCAGGATAGAGAGACAAGGAAACGAGGTGCAACTAAGGAAACAGAAGACATGGATGGCGAGACATCAAGCAAAAAACCTAGAAAAGGTAGCAGTATTTCATATTTTAACACGTTGCAACAAAGTGGAGGGACTCTGGGTTACGTTTATTGATTAACGAGAAAATATATGCTGGAAATAAGGAAATATCTGCATGGAATGATGGGACGAGAGTTATTTATTGCTTAGATAGCTGTTTGGTAGTGCTTAATGTTAATTGTTTCAACTATCTCGCAGAGCTTTGAAACCAACAAAATTTTGAAAATAATGTTTGGATTAATAGATAAATAAAATGCAAACCCAGTGAATCATTAAATCTGAAAATTGAGCCAAAAGCTAAGTCAAGGATTTTTGGGAACTGTGTTTTATTAAGAATTATAGGATAAATTCAATCATGTTCAGAATCCGGATTTGCCGATGGCCGATTGGCCGATGCTTATCTCCGGTTTATTCAGTGCATGTTTAACTTTCTCGGAACGGGACAACCATCCATTGCAGATTGCATCACGTGGTAGTAGCAAAAACATATCACAAAAACGTTCTGTTCTCGGCAGAGCAAGGTTTTGTGTTTAAGACCTTGTGGTTGGTAAGCAGAGATTATACTTATAAACTAAACCAATCATGCGGCCATACATAATGGGAAAGAACTCGTGAAAATTCTTTCCTCGGGATTCCACTTACACAAATCTTTATAATGTATCCAGACTCCTTTTTTGAGATGTTTGCTCGGCCCTATAAAATGAAATCGAGGTGGAGATGAAATTGACAAAGTACTCTGAATGAAATTCTAAAGCTTCGTCTTACCTTCTAAATCTAGTTTAGTAGGAATATTTTATTAATAACAGCAAGGAGAGGTAGAGTCCAGTCTTCTAGAGTTGAAACTGGAATTCAAATGAAAGTTTAATTTATTTGTTGATTACTTTTGCAATTTTAGATTCACTTAGTAGAGACGTTCTAAAAGACGTACCTGAGGTGGAGACCGAAGAATCGTCTGATCAGGACTCAGAATGTTCTCAAGATGAGGAGGTGAGACTTTTCCTTCTAATTCTCGTGAAAAGGCGCTTATCAGGTATGTATTTTTGTAAAATAGTTTGGATAGTACGTGCGTTTTGATTGGTCTGCAAGCGTTTTTTCATAGCGTTATGAAGCACGAAAATAATGTGAGCAATATAGTTGCCTGTCTCCAAGTTGTGAGAATTTACAGTTTCATGAAAGAAATTAAAGTATAAATACACGCTTCGTATATCGTCTTTCTCTTTGTTAAGACGGAAAATAATAATCTGATAAAAGAAATAAAGCATGTTCACCGTGCCTTCGTAGCCCGGTGTCCTCCGCAATGTTTGTGAGAATTCTTCAGCGTTTGCCTCGGTTTTCACCAGTTGCTTGATTCACTCCTACGAAGGACTGCATTCCAAAATGTCATTTTCGAAATTCTTTTCACTACGATGTAGAACTTATCCATTTGTAAAACTGTGTCAGTTTTCACCAGGCTATGAAGGCACGGAGAACATGTTATCTTAACTATTGTCGATTACGATTGCAACAACATTTTATACTACAATTGAACCCCCTTAAAAGAATGGTCCTATTACAACAGGGTATTACTACAACCGGTGTGGTCCTATTACCGGGTTAGTAATAATAAGGGATGGTCCTACTACCCGGTTAGGGCCATATTTCATAGGTGGCGTGTTTAAAATGACTTGCAAGCGTACCTTCAAAAAACTGTTCTCAAGCATGTACATGGCATTCAAATAAAAAGAAACTTTTTGACAAAAATTACTGAAACCAAACTAAAAAGAACAAATTATAAGCATAAACGAGTGGTTGTGGAGTTTCGAACTTTAATTGTAATGATAACAAAGAAAAAAACAAATGTTTATGTCATTGATAAGACCGTTTACGTCAAACAGGCAAATTGGTAACGTTAAGGCTTGTGGTTATTTTACTTGCATTCTATTCCGTGCCAGTTGTTCCAGTCCGTGCATAAGTGATTTATAGAAGTTTTGAAGTAAATTCTCCGTTTATTGTGACGCACAATAAATGTTTTATGAATGTAACTAAATGTAATGATATGTTACCTTTAATTCGTTTCTATGATATGTTTTATCTCATCGTTCCGAAACATTTCTTATATTCCGCTTATAGGCCCACGCGGATATTAGTCCCTTCCAGTTAGTAAGCCCGCCCAAACCCCCTTATGAAATTATATACGCCCTAAGCTTTAACGTGGGATTTTACGGTATCTCGATTAGTTTCTTAGCTGTTGGTCAGTCCATTCGTGATTTGGTAATACTGCTTGTGATAAAATACCGAATTCTGTTTTTGTAAATGACATCGAATTACATTTGTTTTGCAGGAAACCAAAACAAGCAGCAGTCAAGAAAAACCGAGATTACAAGTTGGTAACTTATTAGCCTCCTAACGTTACAATGTAATCATATACATGGAAAAATTACTCGATTCTGATTGGTCAAGAGCAATGCTATACTTTGTAATTCTGTGCAAAAATGAATAATCGGTGCAGAAATTTGTAATTTTGTGCAATTGTCACAAGCTAATAAGCCAATGAAAATGCAGAAGTTTCTATGACAACTTTGGAAGCATGAATTATCCGTGCACGCATGAATTGTCAAGTTGTCACTGTCACTGTCTTTTCACCATCATTTTGTTTAATTTTTTCAGTATATGATCAACATGTAATCGAACCTTTTACTCCTTCGATATGGAATGAATTTGCACTTGTGTGTTTTAAAAAGCTGAAATTTTGATTCTTTTTGAAACGCACTCATGCAAATTAATTCCATATTAAACTCGTAAAGGTTCGAATCTTTTTGAAATGTTGACCAAATTACAAACCCTCAAAATACTTAATGCCTATGCTGTATGTTGCTACTGATTTTACTGTCTTTTAAACAAAGTTGTTAGAGTGGACTGGTTAGGAAACTTACTAGCAAACTACAAAGAAGATGACAATGTTTCTTTGTTTTGTGTTTGTGCACTCGGTTAGGATCTTTTGTTCTTGGTGTGATGCTTCATTAGTCTATTGGCTGCTTGCTCATTTGCATCTCAAAGCCTTTTGTTATTTGTGCACGGTCAACTACATATTTCAGTAAGGAAAAGGAGAACAAAAACCTGTAACAAAGAAAGTCATCAAGTTTTCTTAACCAGTCGATTCTACTAACTTTGGTAAAACTAAGGATTAACGCTCCTAACGCTAGATTCTTACACTACTTAAGTCAATAATCAATAATTCACAACCTTAATTTGCTTAAAAATGCGTGCTATGTTGCTCTGATGAAGGTTAATGCTCGACAGGTCAGCTCCTTTCGTTACTCTTTAATTCAATTAAGTAACCAAATGGTTGAGAAAGCAGCAAGATTAAATTACAAATGCGTTGCAGTTACAAATCCACTAAGTTATGTTCATTATGCAAAAACAAAAACCTTAAGAAAATTTTAAATAATGGGCAAATTAGGATCATTCTGTTAATTCCATCAACTGACGGCAAAATTCGTTCCAAAATTCGTTGTTTCGCACATCGCGAACAAAGATTTGACGTATATAGATTAGTATTATTTTGAACTGGGTAATGAATGATCGTTTTCAAATTTTTCAGGTTTTGGCAGGGTTTAACTGGGGCTTATCAGACGATGATACAAGGCCACAGAATGGCGAAGCCGCAGAGAACAGCAGCGAAAGTGAGAACGAGATGAGCGAAAAGGTAAGGGGAGGAAGTAGAGGGCTGGGTAACAGTTTTACTACCTTCAATTGGAACCACTGATATACAGGCACATTCACAATATGTGATAATGCATTTTGCCACTACTCTAATCTTCAGTGGAACACTTTCAGAAATTTCCATTTTTTCCACTGAAATTTCATTTTGCACAGTGTTCAAGAAGGCAGCTTGTATCAGTGGTTTGACACGCAAGCTTTACAAGCAAATAACCGAAATGAATAAGCCTAAACCGTGCTTCATTCAGTAATACAGAACATCAGGAATGATGAGGATATGGGAAAAGTTACTACGCAATAACACTCTGATAAGACATTGTTTTTGACCTATTAGAGCTAATATTTATCAAAGCTATATTATAGCCCGCTTTAATAATAGTATCAGATTTGTATAACGCATATATTTCTTATGTGAATATGTTCAAATACGCTTTACAAGGAACTTGAGAGACTTAGACCGTCCGCTACAGCGGCTCACAAATATTTTATATATTAATAATGCTCTCAGTAGAAGAGACAGACCACACAACATCAGGATCACCACCCTACTCTTTACGATAGATGTTTGTGGGTTCTTTAATGTCCCACGATAAGAGAAGACGCGAAGGTAAAACCATATGCAGATGTTAGAGCAAAGGCAGCACCTTCTCCTCAATTATTTTAAGACCCTGAGTGTTGGTCAGGCCGTGAATCGAACCCAAGCCTTCTGCACGGTAGACTGGCACCTAACCAACTAGGCTAACCAGACGGCCGTTTAACGACTAAACGGAATTTGCCTTTGTTGATCTTACTGTGCATTTAAACAGCCAGTTGGTTTGCTTTCTTCCAACTTAGATTCTTAATTGGGGAAAAATTTTTATCCATTATTATAGACAGACCCTATTTTGTTAGTTGTCATTATTTTGCTAATTATGAGGGGAAGGGGTTTTTCACAGTATTCAGGTAAAAATATCGGGGTTATAAAGCTGAATCCTTTTCCAAGCCTAGTGGCTTATTGGAGCTGGCGCTTATCTCCGGTTTCCATAGCGATAAATGGATCTCATTCTTTGACTCCCCCTGGACGGACACTAATCCATCGCAGGCTGGTACCCATTTTTTCACTTCGGGAAGGATGAAAAGCTGACTTAGCTTAGCAGGAAAAGAAGTTCGCACAAATATTCAAATCTCGGCAGAGCCAGGTATCAATCCTGGAACTTATGGCTGGTAGGCAGAGATCTTATCAACTGCGCCAACCAACTGCCAAATGGGGCTTATAATGGGAGGAAATCATTTCACTTTTAACCATGTTCTTTAATAATTAATTTATCTTTTTGCTTTGAAGCAATTATTATTTGGACCTTTCTTGGCCATTTTTCTTTAATATCGTCGTTGAAATCTGTGTTCTGTGTAGGCAACTAAGAAGAAAAACAAGCGACAGAAAAGAGCTGCCAGGAAAGCGGAAGAAGAATATTTGTTCAAGGTAAATCTTTATGCCTTATATTTATCAATTTGTGTTTGGGTATTTTCCCACCAATCCTTGCATAGAGGAAACGGATGAAACAAGGTTTGTAATTGGTTAAAACAAAGTTTTGATAAACTTTATCTTGATTTTCATTGGTTTATACGTCAGTGTCTTTTACACCAAGTAAGAGCAATATTTCTGACGTTGATTGAACATGGTTTTTGATTGGTTAAAATAACTCGTGATAAATCTGATCTTGATTTTGCTTGTTTCATACTTCAGTTAAGTAAGAGCTATGTTTTTTTCACAGTGAAAACTGTAAATCACTAAAACCGACAATGTTTTCTTTTGCAAACTGCGCTAACCTAGATTGGCAATGTCATCATCCCTGATTAAAGCCAGTCCCTTTAAGATGCAGCCATAAACCAAGAAAGCGAAAACTTTCTGATTAAAGACATTTTGCTTTCTAATCTTTTCTCTTACAGACCGAGCAAGCGCTGTTGGATCAAGACCGTGCTCCAGAAACTGCTGAAGATTTTGACAGATTGGTAATCTCGTCACCAGGCAGCTCGGTTGTGTGGCTGCAATACATGGCTTTTCATCTCCAAACCACCGAGATAGACAAGGCTAGAGTAGTCGCAGAAAGAGCTCTAAAGACGATTCCGTTCAGGTTTATTGAGTAACAATTTAAATGTTATGTTTATAAGAACCCGAGGATCAACACGGATAAAAAACTACGTTTTGAAGTCCTTTTGACGCCACCTTCAGGCTTGAAAACTACAACAAACCGATTAAGCTAGGTTCTAATACAAAATTAAAATTCTCTAGAGACGTGTGTAATTCGGCAATGTTCACACGGAAGCGTTGTTATCAAACTAAAATTTGGCTTTAAACGATTCTGGTTGTATGTTATAAATGGAATGCTCCGTCGGTGTTTCTATAGAAACAGTTTTTACAAGTCTAGTAGTTACATTTTACACCGAAGTGAATAATTTTAAAAAACTGACGTTTCGGACTGTAGTCCATTCACTCTGACGAAGGACTACAGTCCGAAATGTCAGTTTTTTTAAATTATTCACTTCGGTGTAAAATTTAATTACTTGTTAAAACTGGCTGTACGTTATTTACAGCATTCACTGTAAAAAAAAAACAAGTAGTTGATGATGCTTTTACCTTTATCCAGCTTGCACCTTTCTCAACAAAAATGTCAGTATTAGTAATGGCAGTTCAAAAAAGAAGGGATGACGAACTATCTCTTTGAAAAAGTTCATGTTTAATGTGTCCGAATGATGAACTCTATTGTCCAGTCCTCCAGGCTACTTCTCAGGAACCTTATCATATTACAAGCTATGACAAGGACTTCCATGCACTTTATTAACCATGTCAAAAGTTTTTCTGATATCAATCCAAGCCATCCCTAAGAGTGTTAATCCCCTTTGTAGTTCTTGATTGCTATGTTGTCTATCTGCAACTAATCATTTGTTTCTCTGGACCACTTGTAACAAAAAAACCTTTTGCTCCTCGGATAACTAATCCTCTCTCTCAGGATGTTGGTAAAATTCGTCTGCTTATACTCCTGTTAGAAGGTTTTGTTTAATAATAAATATGAACGCTATTAAAACATGGCGTTTCGACGACAACATGTCCCCATTATCAAATGTAAATTAAGAAAGAAAATCAACATTTGATAATATACAAATAAATGTGTGAAGACAATTAACATAATAGAAGCATGGAATGCAAAAATATGTGTAACTATGTAATAAACAGTTTTGCTGGTATGGAATCCGATTGAGTGTTTAGAGTTGGTCTCTTGTCTCTAATTAGGAGCATCTCATACTTCAGGCATTCGAACTTCCCATGGCATTTCTTAAGGAACGTAAATTGTTCGTGCAGATTGGCTGGTTGCTGATTGTGCTGTTCTTTAAAATGTTTACCAATCACGGAATATTTTTGCTCCTCGATGCGCAGATGGAGGTGGCGGCTCGTGTAGCCAATATAGTTCGAATCGCATCCTATTAAATTCGATCCTTTTAATCTCGTTCTCCACATTTGAAAGCCAGCCAACCTCGCCTGATATTTATTTTTTTTGTATCCGTAACTTCACAGGATTTCACAGACGTTTTCTATATCTTCTCGTGCTGAGATCATTTCTGATTATGTAGTTATGTTTAATCTTAATTTTCATTTATGTACTGCAAAAGAATAGCAAATTTGACGTTTGTGATTTGTTTATTTGTTTGTTTCCAGGGAGGAACAAGAGAAGTTCAACATATGGGTGGCGCTATTGAACCTCGAGAACATGTACGGAACTCAGGAGTCCCTTGTAAAGGTATTCGAGAGGGCCCTGCAGTATAACGAGCCTAAGAAGGTGTTTCTTCAACTCGTAAGCATCTACGTCAACTCTAGTAAAATGAAGGTATGGTTCATGTCTATTCAGGTACTCGCATGTGTAGATTGTTACAAAAATCGTTTAATATTTGGGACGATTTGGCTTTGTGTAGTGATGAAAATGATAATGACATGACTTTTGTTGGGCAAATAGTTCATTTGTGGCCCTCGTAGCATCGTTTGCACCCTCGCTGCGCTTGGGCTCAAATGATGCTTTTCGGGCCACAAATAAACTATAGCTATAATGCCCTCCAGAAGTCATGTAATTGTCCTATTTTCATTAGCCTTCTAGCAGCTAAAAAACTGCTTTATTACCTTAATCAATTTGTTTTCATTAAGTATCAGTTAATTTACTAAATAAGAAATAAAATATTTTCTCTTTGCCATCATTGCCCGGTGTAAACTTAGGTGAATTCGAAAGCAGATCAGGGAAAAACCGAGACGCAGTAAAGGGTTTTTACCTGCTTGAGAATTCTCTCAAACTATGCCGAGGTTTTCACCAGGCCATGAAGGCACGGATAACATGTTTTCTTTCTTTTATAAAGTTATTGTTTTCCAACTTAACAAAGAGGAAGTCAAAATACAAAGCGCGTTAGTACAGTTTTATTTCTTTCATGACTGTAAATTCACACCTTTTAGGCGTACTATCCAAATTATTTTATAATATTGATTAGTTCAAATAGTTAGTGATAATTAGATAATTAGACTTTTTGGGATTGGCCTAAATAGAATATTTTTTCAAAACCTTTAAGTCTATTAACCTTTAAAGTCTAAACGGCAATAAACATCGCACTAACTTAGTGTTAACTCTGACAGCTTGCAGAACAGTTGAGTCAGACGATGGTTAAACGCTTCAGCCAAAGCAAAAAAGTCTGGATAAACTTTGGTTTGTTCTACATGAAAAGCGGCCAACTGGAGTCTGCGAGGAACCTGCTTCAGCGCAGTCTGAAGAGTTTGCCGAAAAGAAAACGTAAGCAGAATTTACATTAAGGGACTTGTCAGAAATTAGCAGGGGGGAGGGAGGGAGGGTGAGTGAGAGGAGGGTGGGAATAAGGGAAGGGTCACAACATAAAAGGCGGGCGTGGTTGGCGCAGTTGGTAAGATCTCTGCTTTCCGACCACAAGGTTCCCGGTTCGATCCCCGGTTTGCCGAGATTTGAATATTTTGTACGACCTTCTTTTCCACCTAAGCCAACTCAGCTTTCCATCCTTCCGGGGTAGGTAAATGAGTACCAGCATCTGCTAGGAGGTAACCTGCGATGGATTAGTGTCCCGTCCAGGGGGAGTCAAAGACTCTCATCCGCTTAACACAACAGAAACCGGAGATAAGCGCAGGCTCCATGGGCCACTAGGCTCGTAAAGGATTTAGCTTTTTAGCGCAACATATAGAGGATTTAGGTCTGGCGTTTTGTGTTAAACATTGTTCTAGAGTTTTCGACATGTTTCTAAGATACGACTGATATATAGAGCTACGATACTTCTATGTCATGACTCGAATACATAAGCAACTAAAGAAAGTATAAAAATTAATATATAAAATATGATATAGTTTGATAAATCACAAGGTGCACACCGTAGTAAGAAGTAAAGAATTTGAACTGACGTTTTAGATGACGAAAGACTACAGTCAGAAACGTCACTTAATCATTCTGAACTTCTTACTACGATGTAAAACACAGCCTACACAGCATCCCATTTATTACGAAATATGATAAATATAGGATATTACACGTTGGTTTGAACATATGAAGTTTATCTTCTCGTGGAAAAAATATTTCACACGTTCGCTGCGCTCACTCGTGAAATCTTTTTTCCACGAGAAGATAAACTTTATATGTACAAACCAACGTGCAATTTTCTTTTTATTACGTAAATATGACTGTCGAAAGTAAAAAAAAATACTGTGTAGCTTAATGTTTTTCCAAGTCCATTGTCTCAATGCAGCCGTCGCTTATCTCTGATTTTTTCTTCTTCTTTTTCCTAATAACTTTTCTCCCTCTGGGTTAAGGATTCTTATAATTTTTATGGTTCCTGTAGTATTAAACAAATGGGTCTTCCCCTGGACGGAACACTAATCCATTGCAGGTTGGCTCTCAGCAGACGCTGGTACTCATTCACCTACCCCAAAAGGATGAAAAGCCGAGTTAGATTAGGCGGGAAGGGTGTTACAAAAACATTCAAATCTTGGCAGGGCCTGGGATCGAACCCGGGACCTTGTGGCTAGAAAGCAAAGATCTTAACAACTGTGCAGCCACGCTACCTTAGAAAGCACGCCTAGAAACGTATGTACAACTACTACACGTGGCGATGATCTAGACTATGACTGAGGCAAGGACAAGATCATGAAGTAATTGGGACCTTTAGCAATGAGGACGCCGATGGCAAAGAACAATAGTAACTACAATAACTGCACGTTGGAATGCATCGAGCTGAACACCAGCACGGAGTTGTCGCTAAAATTAGAACGTGAGAAATGCTTTGTCGGAGTTCCTGGGGCAGCAAGGACTTAACAACAGATACGTTCTTAGTATTTGTTTAGCTTTATAGAGAAACATTTAATCGCTTTCTGCTCACAAAGTTTAAGGCTGTAAAAACAAAACCCTTATAAACCGCACAAAGAAGTAAAGAGTAAGTCGGGAATGTGATTTTTCTGAACTGTCGTTTGCGTTTCCGAAATCACCTTCAACTTAATCTCGTGGTGTAAATGGAAAAAATGATTGAGAGAAAATGCTATATAGCGGGATGGGTTCTATACACTTTTGTAGTCTTGGTAAATCAGTGTTGAAAACATTTTTTGTTCAACTGGCAAATGAAAAGAAACTACCTACTAGCGTCAAAACGAAACAAACCTTGCCAGTTGATTAGAGTTTGCTAGTTCAGTTCTCATCAAGTATATTTATTTCCTCTTCTGTTAACAGATGTTGAGACAATAGAAAAGTTCGCCATTATGGAATTCCGATATGGTGAACCTCAGCGAGGTCAGACCCTATTTGAGAGTATTTTGAGTAATTATCCCAAGAGGACGGACCTGTGGTCTGTGTACATTGACATGATGCAGAAACAGGGAGAGCCGGAACCTGTAAGGTAGGAACAACGTCAGTCATACATTTTTTGGCTTCTGCCTCGACTAGTCGAACGGAGCCATAATGTCATCCAGTAGTGTAAGAGTGAGTCTTATATACAAGAAGCCCAAACAATTCATTTATTAAACTTTGCAACCAAAGTAGGTTTTCTCTGCAATGTACTTTGAGCGCTTACGTACTTGGCATCGCAACGTGTTGCAGCCAATCACGCACTTACATGCACATGTTTGCAGTAGTCACGTCTATCTATTGAGTGACAATGCTCTGCTGTCTTTAAGACGTCTCAAGGGATTTTGTAAACGATTTATACCAGGAAGTAATGGCATTTTAAAATGGCAACGTACATAAGCCATAAGGGGCTCACCCTTTTGTTAAATCTGTCGTAATACGAGCTTTAGATGCAGAAGGGATTTCAACCTTAACTGAAACGCGGGAGGAAGCGTGTAATACGTTTATCAGAAAGCTAACACTGGCAAACCCATTTCATAAAAAGGCATAATCTTGTAACGGGCTGCTTTATCTCAACCAGCCGTACCTAAAATCTATGGCTTTTCTTCAAACGTTGTTTAGTATTTAAACACTAACCCCTTCACTAACTTCTTCACTGGTAAGTTTGTCAAGGAAAATGAAGTATAAAATATTATACTTAAGAAAAAGCATTTTTATATATTTTCTCTTAGATATTTATGTTTATTAACTGTAACAAGTGGAAACAAATTGTACTCTAAGTCACCAGTGTGCTGCTAATTTAAGATATATGATTGACAGGTCACGTGACCCAATTTGTCCTCCCATCTTGAATTGATTAATAGGGCACATGCCAAATGCTGAGACTTAATGCCCAAAGAGATTCTCGAAAATTGTTGACCAACTGGTAAACATTGCTGTCACGGGTCACGTTTAAAAGCGGGAAAATTTAATAATTTTGGTTTCTTTTGTTCATGCTATATATAACAAAACACTTAATGGCTGCTCCCTCAGGAAACATATGTTTCCTTCGTGAGCAGTCATCAACTTTTTTTCGATATAGCTGTAAAAGCGCTCGAAAAAAATTATCAAAAACTCTCTCATTTAATACGATATGTCGCTTTATTTAACGTATAGTGTTTTTCTTTATCTTAAACTTCTTGCTCTGTAGCGTGAAAGTTGAGTTAAAACAAAACAACTGGTTTGCATTCATTCGTGAGTTTTCGTACCGCTTGCAGTTCGTTCAGTTGCCGTACTCGTGCATTATGTACGTTGATGATCAGTTATAATTTGTACAAAAACTTTTACTGAGAACGTACGTAGTATTGATCTTTTCGAGCCTTATAAATTGGATTATTAAGTATTGTAGTTGCGGTTTTGTGTTTCTAATATATTTATATTCAATGAACTTTATTCAGTGTATAAATTAAATGACATAAAAATATAGTGGGTAATCTGCTAGTGTCTTAAATAAGAAAGAAAAAATAGTTGAAGCTGTAAAAAGCAAAATTAATGTAAATAAGCGATGTATGATTATTTCAGCTCCCTCTGTGTTGATAAACGTTTGTTCTTTGCAGGCAAATATTTGAGCGACTCATTCACATGAATTTGTCCTCGAAGAAAATAAAATTCTTTTTTAAAAGATACTTGGACTTTGAAAAGCAATTTGGTGACGAGCTGACCGAAGAAAGAGTAAAGACCAAGGCGATGCAATATGTCGAGTCCAAAGTCGCCGTTGCGTGAGGATGCTGGGCCGCTTTAGAAACGAAGCCCAGGGCAACGACGACGGCAGTCTGTGAAAACGTTCATTTCTCTTTTTTAAGTTAGATAATCGATGTTTTCCTAGATTATGTATGCGATTTGCGAACACAAATATGTAAATGGTTCGGGCTTCAAGGCAAACAAAGATTGTCAACTTTTGGTAGCACTATGTGACGTTTACGTTTTCCACAGAATTTTAAAAGCGAACTTTTCGCGTAGTATTTCGCGTAAAATTTATAAACTCCACGACAATCAGGTGGTCAGCGCAGTACATTCCAGCGCGCAACTTTAGTAAGGGGGCGTCGACAAATCAAAAAAATTTTGCTTAACGTCCATTGGACGTTAAGCTGCAACCCCCTCCCCCCCTCCACCCTTAACGTCCACTCCATATAACATTTGCTGTTAAATCACTTTATACTTTGCATATTAAACATATGTGTACAAACATTGCATAGATCTAGACTATATA
>JANCMA020613206.1:0-19579 GCA_024336925.2 Zoanthus solanderi
GCTTAAGTCGAACTCCGGTTATCTCGAACTTTTTCTCGTTCCCCTTGGGAGTTCGAGATAACCGGAGACTACTGTATACCAATGTTGACGATACCTCGTTTTTTTAGCCTGTGGTGATTTTTACGCTGGCTGCAAATGTTGGAAAGATGAAGGTTTCTGCACAAGTAATGACAAGTGGGAGGAATATATGACCAGGAATTGTAAAATTACTTGCGGACTCTGTATTCCAGCGATCTAACAAATCGAAGGTAAGTCGCCTTTAAAAAATAGTTATCAGTTGTCTTAATAGATAAAAGTGTATCATTCAAGATTCTTACGGGCCATGGAAAATCGTCAGGAAATTTTTTCAGAGCTCTGGACATTCCTGAATTCCGTAAATCCTTGAATAAACGCAGCACTTCGAATAAGCTCCGCACCTGGAATAAGCGCCGCACCTGGAATAAGCGCCGCACCTGGAATAAGCGATAAGATAACAGTAAGCTCTCCAGCGATTTTCAGTCCGATATCTAAAGTAACACGTATTTGGTTCGGCTTTGAAAATTCAAAATTTTACAGTGTTTATATGAGCTCATCAAGCGTTTTGCCACCCAGCCTAGCAGGAAGTTCTGAAAATCTTTAATTATAACTCAAAAAAAAACAACAGAACTAGCGAAACTATTTCTAAACAGTATTCCTTCATTCCCTCCACAAAAATGATACCATTTTGGATGTTTAGAGAAACTTTCAACACTTGCTGCGAGGTTGGATGGCAAAACGCTTAATGAGCTCATATAAACTCTGAAAATTTTGAGTTTTCAAAGCCGCGCCAAATACGTATTATTTTGGATATCGGACTCAAAATCGCTGGAGAGCTTATTGTTAACTTGTTCTTCCAATATTCAGTACACTCTGATTTGTAGCCCAACCAGGTGTTGAGATTCCTGAAATCCCATATGCTAATGAGCTAAAAATGTAAACAAAGATTCGCCTATAAAAGGCGCTTTTTAAGCGCTCGTAGCTACTGCAAGCAAACATAGAACTATATACAATAATTATGGCGATTTCTTAATTAGTTTAAGAGGAGAGAAGCGACCTAATCAGGGTACACACGAAGAAAATAAAAATAAAAAGATGAGTAACAATCAAAATCTTTTTTTTTTTTTGACATAATTCGTCATATTAAAGCTGTATTTTAAAAAGCAAACGTTTTCGACCATTAGCTCATCTTCAGGGTAAAATGTAAAATGCTTAAAGAAAACTGCAGAGTTTATACTTTTTTTACTGTCGAATTGTTCAGGTGATTCCCATGGGGAACAGGGACAGTCAAAGCTTTCACTCTGTCACTGCTCAAGTTCAAGCTCACTTAGTCGGGCTTTCTGTGGTACCTCACTCATTTGCGGACACTCATACACGATAGCTCAGTGGATACTGCCGGTAAGGCAGTGCTGGGCAACAGAGACTATCACTGAATAAGTTTCAATACGACGGAGACCTTTCACATGACAAGCACACCTACACACATAAACACAGATGTGTCTCCAAGGGCCTGCAGTTTAACATCCTTATCCGATAAACACAAAAATCTAACTATTTGCATATGTTAGAGGAAAGGCAGCACCTTCTCCTCAATTATTTTAAAACCCAGAGTGTTGACAGAACGTATATGAACAAACTGAGGCAGACCGAATATGAAAACATAAGTTTAAAATTCAGTTTTCATTTAATTGCAAACATTTTAATATTCGATTTACATGAAGGTGCGCATGCATAAAAGCTCACAAGATACTAAAATTACAGACAAATAAATGTTCTTGTTTTCTTTTGAAAATTTCACCAAATCGTTGTCTGAAGCCATATTTTTGTACAAACAAGCGACAAAAACTGGCGGGAAAATGTTTTTAGACGCGAGCGTACATCCGGGATATTTGGTACATAATTTTTTCAAATCTTCACTGGTGAAAATATAAAAAACACGAGTGTTTTAGTTTCCGATAAAACACCATTATCCATATATATAATATATGATAATACTCTTTATTGAAATAACAATTGTATTGTTTTGCTTTGTTTAAGGGCCGAGACTAACAACAATTGAAGCACAAATGAGCGAGAGAAGATTTATGGAAGATTCATTAAAAATTAACTTATTTGAGTTTTAACTTCTTGAGGCGTCTTTTGCATACTAGAAAAGAGTAAAACTCTTCTTTAACCTTAAGCAAGGATTTCATTTTAGAAGTAGCAAAGTTATTTGTATTCTTCTTCTTTTTTTTTTTTTTTTTTTGTCACACAATCTATCAAGCATCCAAAAAATCTCTGTTTACATGATATCAAAATAACTTTTATTCCGGAATGGGTTTTGTTCGAGAATGAATTTTGTTGGGCATTCAAATGGCAAAATCGACTGGATCTGGCTTCAAAAAATAAAAGTTAAAATCAATTCAGGGATGGTGCGATGCGTTAATCGCCCTCAGACAATATATATATATATACGCTTTACAGTTTTCATTCTAGAACGGAGTTCTTTTTTAGTACATAAAACTATAATTAAATTTTGTACCAGAACATAATTTCATTTGATTAAAAACCAGAACTCATTGTGAAATGACTGATACGAAGACTAAATTTTGTTTTTGGGTTCATGTATATCGTGGAATTATTTTGTCTTGGAATAAAAGTTATTCAAAACGCGATACTGTGGAAATATGAGGTTGTTTATAATAAAACTAATAACAGCCTTTCCTACCGGGAGTACTTGAAATGGACTTCGTGTATGTTTCAAAAGTGTAGGTGTATTGTAAGTGCTAAAGGAAATTAATTGGAACATAACTATGAATGTAAGTTGTAATTGCAAGTGCGTTTAGTACGACCTTGTGTCTGTAATTTTACAAAATATACTTATATGTATTGTGGTATAAGAGAAATAGTTCAACAAGATAAAAGAAAAATTTTACTATTAAACAGAAAATTCTATTAGCGTTCTAAGACTCGTATAATATAAATTATCACCGCGCTAAAGAAATAAAAAAAAAGTTCTTCAAGATTTGTTTCAAAGCTTTATTACTTGTACTAGGATTCAAAAACCAATACGCAGTATATGGTTACTTCAAAGATCTTTTTTAATCAAGTTGAACTACGCCACTACAACAGTTTCACTGTATTATAGCCACTAGAGCAATAATTACTACTGTTTTTCAAATTATATTGTACATTTTACGTAAAGTCACTGTGTGAGGCAAAGCACTTCGTGAAATCTGTTTTTTAATCCTCAGCCATCTTACACGAAAGGTGTGCAGAATCCACAAGTAACTTTACAGTTTGTCCTCATGTATGATTGCCATTGTCTGTCTTTAGTACAATAACCGAGATCTTTCCAGCATCTGCACCCGGCCAAGAAGTCTCGACACGCTGTTAGAAATATTCAGAATGTGTTATTGCGATTAAGCCCAGCTTACTATGCACTCACTTTAAAACAATATTATTTTTCAGGCCTAGCACCGATTAAATACTCTTGAATATTGTTAGATTATGGAGTCTTGTATTTAGTTTTACAGTGTGATACAGCAACTTCATATCTCATCTATATCGAGTTATATTATACAAGTACCTGTGGATTACCTGTGTATTTTTCATTTGGTACACTAATCGCTTTCCACTGCAGCGAGCGAGGTCAAGTTGTCCCATTCCACAATTATTTCCGCTCCGTTAGTCCATTAACATTTATCTGTTATTATTGTCTACAAGGCTACAGAACGTTGCACAAAGAATGAAAGTTCCGTTAAATTATTGGTACAAAGTATATGGTACAAAGAGCTACAGGTTGAGATGGTTTGCTCATGTAAAACGTAGAGATGAGAATAGCATACTTAGGATGATGTTGAGTATGATGGTGATGGTGGTGGTGTTGATGGTGATGATGGTGGTGGTGATGATGGTGTTTGTGATGATGGTGGTGATGGTGATTATACTGATGATGATGATGGTGGTGATGATTATGATGATGGTAGTGATGATTATGATGATGGTGATGATGATGATGGTGCTGATGGTGATGATGTTGGTGATGGTGATGGTGATGATGGTGGTGGTGATGATGGTGGTGATGAAGATGATGGTGGTGATGATGATGATGCTGGTGGTGATAATGATGATGGTGGTAATGATGATGGTGGTGATTATGATGGTGATGATGCTGGTGGTGATAATGCTGGTGGTGATAATGATGATGGTGGTAATGATGATGGTGGTGATAATGATGATGGTGGTAATGATGATGGTGGTGATAATGATGGTGGTGGTGATAATGATGGTGGTGATGATGATGATGCTGGTGGTGGTGGTAATGATGATGGTGGTGATGATGATGGTGGTGATAATGATGATGGTGGTAATGATGATGGTGGTGATAATGATGGTGGTGATAATGATGGTGGTGATGATGATGGTGGTGATGATGATGATGGTGATGATGATGGTGGTGATAATGATGGTGGTGATAATGATGGTGGTGATAATGATGGTGGTGATGATGATGATGGTGGTGATGATGATGGTGGTGATAATGATGATGGTGATAATGATGGTGGTGATGATGATGATGATGATGGTGATGATGGTGACGATGATGATGATGGTGATGATGGTGGTGATGGTGGTGGTGATGATGATGATGCTGGTGATGATGATGGTGATGGTGATGATGGTGACGATGATGATGATGGTGACGATGATGATGATGGTGATGATGGTGGTGATGATGATGCTGGTGATGATGATGGTGGTGGTGATGATGATGAAGAAAACTATTTTTGCTGCTAGGAGGCTTTTAATAAAAGACTGTAGTAGCACACCCATCTGAAATCAAGATTTGCCGTAGGCCACATGCAAGTGTGGTATTATACTAATAGTAATACACGACAAAAACAAGAGCTACACCGAAGCGAAGTCATCTAACGAAGTTCATTAAAATCGGTGCTTATTTCTTTTTTTTCTAATGCTAGTTTGTTGAGAGTGAAAGGACACTACTACATCACAGGTTAGGTCGACCAACCTCGCAGATTGAATCAGCTTTGACGGGAAAAGTCACTCCACAATGTCAGTGTAGCTGCAAGGCAGTGGTCTTACCAAGCTAACGATTGAAGTAAGCCTTAAATAACGAATGACGTCTCTCTAAATGAGTCATTACCATTCGCGTGTCTTCTATACTCACTTTTTTCTCGCTCCTTCATTATTCGCTCTTTTTCCGCTAGGGCGGCCAGTAGTTCGTTTACTGGTACAGGAGCTCGCTTGTGGCGCTTTTTACCTGAAAGGACAACAGCAGATCGTTTGTTAAAAGATTATTTTAAGATTACAGAACACTTTCAAATACAATATTATTTTTGATAGCAACAACTTGTCTGTAAAGGCAGTTTTCAAACCCAAAAATTAATTTTCCAAATGCGAGTTTGGTTCTTGAGATATTTTAAGTAAATGTTTACCTGAAGTAAATATTTTGGCATGAAGTAAACAAACAAATTGACGGTGTTATTTCAAATGCGTTTTTCTCGAAACATTAAAAAAAAGTAATCATGTTAAAATTCTCCTCTCTCGCAGTTAAGAATCCCAACTGGTAGGAGGCAAATCAGTTGGCTATTCCCAAAGCGTAGTGAATTTGCCCCTGGGATCGCCGAGGACAAATTCATTCAATACTCCGAGTCCGGGATTCGAACCCGGGGTCTTCCGCATTCAAATCCCCAACTCTGACAACTGAGCCACGCTGCCTCCTTGCCTCTTTGCCTTGCCTACTTGCGGCTGTATAAAAAGTTACTGCCAACTAGATCAGTTTTAGTCCTATCCTCAAAACGTTTGGCACAATGATAGTTCATTTATAAAATAATTTGGACAGTACGAGGGTTTTGATTAATCAACAAGTGTGTTTTCATAGCACTATGAAGCACGAAAATGACGTGAGCAATATGGCTGGCTGGCTGCCTCCAAGTTGTGAGAACTTACAGTTTCATGAAAGAAACTAAAGTATACATACACGCTTCGTATATCGTTTTTCTCTTTGTTAAGACGGAAAATGATAATTTTATAAAAGAAATAAAACATGTTCTCCGTGCCTTCATAGCCTGGTGAAAACCTCGGCAAAGTTTGTGAGAATTCTTGCGTCTCAGGTTTTCACTGATCTGTTCTCGAATTTTCCTAAACGTTTGCCTCCGTTTTCACCAGGCTATAAAGGCACGGGAACGTGTTTTATTTCTTAAATAATGAACTACAAAACGATGTCAGGAAATTGGGAAATTTATAAAATCATGATTTAGGGGTTTCTTTATATCAAAGTCAATTCTAGTCAAATCCAGCGTCTATGAAATGAAAAAGTTTGTTGAATTAGCTCTAAAAAGTTAATGCTACAAGCTCTTTCGATTTATAGATTTATATGTTACCGGTATATATAGGTTATGACGATGTTGGTGACATTGATAATGATGACTGAGGAAGGGTTGAAGTTAGCTGGAGATAATGAACATACCACAGGCCTTGCAACTCTTACGGCATGCTACTTCAAGTTCTGGATTTGAGGGACACTCTCCGGCAGCCACAAAACAGTCGCATCCTTTTATTTCGTCCTTGCATTCTGATGAATAACAGATTTACTTTAACAGTTAGCACTCCTGATAAAGATTTCTCAATAAAGATAAAGTTTCTGTAAAAAGGTTGGAAAATAAGTTGTTCTTTGTACTGTTTTTTGAGTTTATCTGTTTAATATTTCACGTATCTTTTATGGCAGGCAACATCTTTTTAATTGTTAAAAGTTGCAAAGTATAACAAGACGCTACAGACAGCGCGTACTGAGTTGCCTGTATTCCTAGCTGTAGCAATCAAAGGTCTTGAAAGCCACCTCATAGATGAATATGTTTTACCACAGAATTGCCCACAATTAAAATGCTAGTGGCCTTCATGAAACAAATTAATAGAAATATAAAAAATATATCAATAATCATAATATTTTGAGAAAATTTTTAGATTACAGTTTGAATTTCGTAGAAAATAAAGTTTACGTACCTAAGTTGACACGGTTGAATGTGTAAAGGATGAAATTAAAGCAATGTTTTATCACTCAAAGGGCTTTAGATTGCCCCTTTGGAACACTAATTACACAAATGTTTTGAAATATAAAAGATATTTCTTCAATGTTCTAGTCACAATTATCCTAAGCTAAAGCCAACAAGATACCCAATAACAGTATTATTGACCCCTTTTGACATTTGGCCAACTTTCTCATTAGTAGTTCATTTATAAAGCTTTCCCTACTAAGACGTAAAAACGCTGCTCACAAACATTCATTGCATTCTGTATTCCATTCCTCTTGGTCCGTGGTTACAATGCGACTCAGAGATTATGCCTTTTAACTTCAAGTTGTGAGAATAAAATTGTCCGTATTTGGTAAACCTTATGCAAGAATTCCAATTTCTCACTAATTTTAATGACTAAAAACAAAACAAAAAAAATTTAAGACTGGTTGACTTTTTGAGCCTCACTTTACCTTCGTAATGCACTGAAAAGAAATTAAAAACAAAAATATGTCGTTAGATAAAACAAAATTCAGGCAAATTTTATAACATAAGGATGGTGATGATGATAATGATGATGATGACGATGATGATGATGTGATGATGATGAAGATGATAATGATGAGACCATGTGATGATGAAGATGATTCTGATGGTGATGACGGTGATGATGTGATGATGATGAAGATGATAATGATGAGATCATGTGATGATGAAGATGATAATAATGATGATGATGACGATGACGGTGATGATGATGTGATGATGATATTATGATAAAGATGATGATAATGATGATATGGTGATGATGGTGGTGATGATAGTGGTGATGATGACGATGATGGTAGTGAAGATGGCGATGTTGGTGGTAGTGTGGACAATGATGATAGTGCAAATGACAATGATAGAAAAGAATGGACCAAAGAGAACGTTGTAAGGAATTCATAATAATATTAAAAGTGTATTTGCACATTTTATTAAGAAACAACAGTATAGTAAAACCTATAAAAAGGAAAGGGGAGACAAGAAATGATGACCCTGTTCTTCCACTAAAACACAACACAGTCAAAACTATCCCTGATTAACAAATCATACAACGAACTATCTTCAATATTGCATGTATGCATATAATGAAACAACAGCCTCTAATCCCGGAAACTGCTCCAAACCGAGGTAACCTTACATAAGAATGCTTAGCATGCATGTGAACGTTTTCGACTTTACTATAGATAGTAAGGAAATTAGCTCACCCCAGTATATTTCTTGCAACAAGGTAAACCTTTTCTGTCTCCAAAAATCTACTTATCACATGAAACGAGACAACTGAAACCCTAGGACTATCCTTAAACTTAAATCCTAAGCCTTCCTAATAGTTTGCCGGCATGTGAACTTTTTAATATTACCATACATTGACTAAGAACTTCACTAGATCAGATTTAACTCGAAGGAAAAAGAACAATATACCCCCGAGATAACTTGTGTGACAATGAACATCACACCCCCGAGATAACTCGCTCATGAGAACAGGCCTCAACACAATAAGATTGTAACTCCTAACAGATAAAGAAAACAACAAATTATATTAAAAATAATTACAGCGCCTTACAAACGATAAATTCACGACATGAAGTAAAACAACGACGAACAGAACAGAGCAAGCGAACTTCGCTAAACGAGTTGAAATTGATTAACAAAACACTATTTAAGTCTAACAACTAATCACATCACGGCTAAATTAGCCAATAGCAATGACGCACCAGACAAAATAAGTATTCGAGTGAGTTTTTATTTTTTCTTTGACTCCGATGATGACTACCGAACAGGTAGTCGAAGCGTCAGTCACCTGACAACAATATTTCTCAAGACTTCTTTAACTCGCACGATCACTCAACACAACGACTCTTTAAATTCACTTTGACACTGATGATGACTATTGTACAGGTAGCTAACACGTCAGTCACCAACAACAATCCTTCTTAGGACAACTTTGACCCGGACGATCACTCAACACAACGACTCTTTAAATTCACTTTCACACTGATGATGACTACTGTACAGGTAACTAACACGTCAGTACTTTGTTAGGACCACTTCAAACCCAGACGATAATCATTTAAAAGTGGTTTTGTGATCCTTACCTCCCAAAATATCTCCTGTAAAAAAATCCTGTGTTTTATTCATTGCTAGATAATTGCTGTATCTGAGGTTTCTATAACTTGTAGCAATGGTCTTCCCTTCATTTATGTTCATTCTCCTGCCGGTATTGATGACGTAAATATCAGCCCCTGTGTCACGCAAGTCCTGAGCTTGACGAACCGCAGATGAATAAGATTTGGACGGAAGGTTATCTTCGGTTGGTCCAATAACTAGCAACACAATCTAAATACGATATTGAAATACTCAGATTAGTTGACTGACTTGTCAGAAAACACGGGGAAAAAATTCTATGCATAGAAACTGATAATTTAAACAAATACATATCATGAAGCATCCTGACAGATTCTAATTTTCTTTCTTTTTATTTAGTTCATTCATATACTTATTGGATGCTGATGCATTAAACCTTAAACGGTCAAGCTCTTTGGCCAAACATATATGATTAGCCACGGTTTTCAAAATGCCTTGTTCGTGTTTTTCATAAAATTTGAAAAGAAGTTTCCATGTAATAGATTCTTTTTTGAAGCGTTAAAAAGAAATCATTTCAAAAAACGTGTAAACTATTAAGTAACAGCTACTAAAAAGGAATTGGGAAAATTTTAAAATCCCTTCATAAAATCTAAAACAATTGAGAGGGTGGGGATCCGCCGAGCGAATGATGACGCCATCAATCCCTATCAATCATCTTTAATAGTTGAGCTTTATATCTGCTCATTTTAGTTGCCAAAGGTCTTCTAGAAAAGGAAATATAGGGAAAGGGTCATCCGTGCAAATGGTCGTCTGAGGGATAATGTAATTTGGAAAATCTGTAAAGCACGATAGAGCATCTGTTATACATGATAGAGCATCTGTTATACACGATAGAACATCTGTTATACACGATAGTGCATCTGTTATACACGATAGAACATCTGTTATACACGATAGAGCATCTGTTATACACGATGGAATATATATAATGTACGGTGGAGCCACTGTAATGCGTGATGGAACATCTTTAATTCACGATGGAACATATGTAATGCACAATGAAACAGAAATGGGAAGTGGTGCATTTTCAAAGAAAACTGAAGATTTCACTTCAAGCCTACTTAGGAGACAAATAACCTATCGCTCTATTCAGCAAAATTTTGTTGACTACTATAAGTTAATTCTTTTTAAAAAACGCCAAAACTACCTCCTTGCATTATTCAGTTTTACTGTGGTTCTACTCTAACTGTGGTCTCTTCAGTTCGTTAGCCAATCAAATTGCGAATTGAAAACAATAAAATTGGACATGATATAATTCAAAAAATAAATAAACTAGAAGTCTTTAATCGTTCCTGTTGCAGAAATGATAAAAGATTTGATGAAACGTAATAAAGAACGAAATTGCAAATAGGGTCGACTGACCACGGTTAGAGTAGAACCACAGGAAGTGTTGTGTATTCTCTGAAATGAAAATGAAATCAAAAATATATGTGAATACAAAACTTTGATACTTTTTGCGGACGATGACAATTTTCTGTACCTCCGTAGTGCAAACAAGGGCTTTCACGCTTTTTGTTATAAGAATACGCTTTATAAGAATATCGAGGCTGAAAATGGGTCAAAGATTAAGAATATCTTAAGAATATATCCAGGCTCACGCAGCATTTTATTCTAGTCATCTAGATATTACAATTTGTATGACCCTGCACAAAATTTGATTAGAAATTCAATTTCTGTCAGTTATCACTCCGAGCTGGCGCCAGTTAGCAATATCATCTATAGGAATATTAAGGCTGATTATTTGTTATCAGGCTGTAGTTATGCTAAAAACATAGATATTTATAATAATAAATTACGTCTGACATAAAATGCAATTGTTTTTATCATGGGAGAAATAAGCACTCTACGTTTGTAAATTTATTAATTTCGTGTTGGTTTTGTTTTGTGCGCGGATTAAATAAATAAATTTCACAGTAGCAATCAGTTTAGTCCTTGAACAGTTGTTCAGTATATATTCTAGCACAAACTAAATGTTTTCCTGTCAGCTTAGCAAATGATGAACATAAAATCATCAATTCAGTCGTTATTAGCATACAAAATAGCAAAATAACAAAAAAAATGAAGCGAAAAACAACCACATTTTGAAATGTGCTTAACACACACACGAAACAGTATTTGTCTTTGTCATCTATTAGAGTATAATCCACATGTTTGCTGAGCTTCAAAAGTAAAGACTTGGTTAGAAATACTGCGGAAGTCTGATTTATAAATAACATACTGCAAAGATTCCGTGATGGCGGGTTCAGAAAATTTTCGCTTGGATAGTTGCCAAAGCAAGTTTCAAGCCAAACTGTGCTTTTAGTCACAAAGGCTTGTCACAGAGGTTCACTTTATTGAAGACTGGATTGCTACAGGCAACCCAGTAAATATATGAAGCTGATATTTTTGTCAAAACGTTAAGAACACTGAGGCTGAAACGAAAAAACACTATTCTTATAAAAAAAAAAAAGAAAAGCTTCAAACAGCGCTTTTCATTGTTTTGATTTTTGTTCTTAGTTGATGCCAGTATTTACAAAGAATAAGACTGAATCAAGTTAAATTTCCGCAGTTTAGAATTATTAAGTTTCTTATCTGTACATTTAAAATAAGTAAACTTGGATCGAATTTCACAATCAAGTTTCCTAATAACCTCAAGTGGCAGCTTTCCGCCAGGCGCCAAGTTCGTGCTTGACACATTCAACCAACATCCTGCAAAAATAAACCACTATTTATAGCTTGTTTTTTTCACTGATTGAATAGCACTGTGGGGAAGATGAAACCACCAAACTCTGAAACTAAAGCAGTCGATAATAGTTTATTTGAATAAAAAGTTTTGACTGTCAAATTTTACAAAATGCCCTGTAGTGGATGGCAAAAAACGTAAGTCACGCATAATAATTAAGGAAAGTGATATTCCTTCACGTTTTGCCCAAGTTGATTTTAAAAAATTCTTCGGATACCGCATGGATATGGTACACGATTACGATTGGCCACCTTGAAAGTACGTTCACACCCCCTTTCACGTTCTATAAAAACATTCAGAACACTGTTAATCTCTTTTATTTCGATGATGTTTTGAGAGAAGAAAGATAGGAATCATGACTAGTGTTTGGTCGATTTCGTATTTTGCGAGTCTTTTTCCGACGAAGACTCGATTTATGATTTTTGTCGGATACATGGCCTTGTTCGTCAACCAGGGTTCGTTCGTTGTGAAAAACTAGAATTAAAGTCTTAAAATCGCATTTTACTTCATTTATAAAAAACAGCAACCCAAACTTTTTGATTTAAATTCTGTCTTATTCCTTTAGGCTTCACTCGATTAAGAATCCCTTCTTGATATGAACAAAACTGTGCTTAAAAGTTTAAGAGATGGACTAAAATTCAAGTGATTTATATTTCATTGCAGGTATACTCATCACGGCAACAAAGGATAAAAGAAATCGATATTCATATAACCCAACCACCGTTGTTCTGTTGACGGAAGTATTAAAACTTATTGTTGCAGCAAGTTTACAGCTTAGACAGTAAGTATGGCCCGTTTATTTATTTTATTCAAATTCTCATCAGCTTATGTACCTTAAGTCTAAACAAACGCTGGTTAAAGTTTTCCGTGTTTTTTTCGAAAACAATTCGTATGTCGTAATAGACATTACCAGCTCACCTTTCCGCACGCACACAATAAATCCTGAAGCTGATTATACTTACATTTCAGTTTTCACGTAGCTTTCGTTTCTGAATCAAAAGTTTACTGTTTTTTAGAGCTAGATTAAGGTTCAGTGTGCGTTAATATTATTTCGTCGAGCATAAAATTAAGTTGATCATAATGGGAACGAACGAATCGTAAGATAAACAAATAACTTCACGAAAAATAATTTGGAGGACAGCCAATTGGTTGAAACAAAATCACGCAATGCCAACGTTTTTAATAAAAGACATCACAATCACAGCCGCAGGGGAAAAAATCAATAAAACAACTCAATGCTTTTTCGCATCAAGCAAAAGGTCCGAATGAGTTTAATCCCTTAAATTATTCCTTTGAATTTTAATGATTTAATTATTGATAGTGCATTTACTGTATTAATATCTTGTGTGGAAAACTGAGCCTCTTTGCTCGCTTTGACAAGCTAATAACATTATATAGGCCTGTCCATGACTGCTAATTATAAAGTTCAATTTATGGTAGATTTAAGGGTAATGTCTGCTACCAATATGGTCTAAGAGTCCATTTTGAAGACTTCAAGTAAACTGCAACATTCCAAAAGCATTATAAACATTGAATACTAATATGTTAAACACAAATTGCATATCCCTTTAAACAAAAAATTCGGCAATTAATTATTAAACATAATATATATATTATGAGAAAAAGGATAACTTTAATTTGAGAGGCAAAAACCACTATCATTGAACAAATGTTCAACAAAACTAAACAGTTTTGAGATCATAGATCAAGGAAATAGTTTTACAATTAAGTTACAAGAAGCCATGCATATAAAATGGGTTAAACCCATTTTAAATCAACAAATTATGCATGTCAATCTCTCCTTAGAGATTTAAGTTATATTACAACTTTTTTGCATTGTCTTTAGACGTATTATAAACCGTTCACATAGATTAAAGCCACACTCTGAAGAAGAGGCGGGTCGCCTCGAAACATGTAAGTTTCGGAATAATAAATTATGATGAAACTGAAGAATGTTGTTACGTCCATCAAGTTTATCATACTTCTGCTGCTAAATCGCCGTTTTGAATAGCAATTATGTTAACAGAGTCAAACTGAGTTATTGCGCAATAGGATTCAATGATTGTTTTAAATACCAATGCGCATGAGGGTATCTGTAGATCATGACACGATCCAAATCTAGTTAGTACACTATTGATACAGCTTTTTAAGTTCAAAGGAAAAACTGCTTTCCACTAATGCACACAGTACTGATCGTTCCCATGTTAAAATTTCTTGTGGCAGATGTTGCTGCACTAAGGAGTTATGGTGGTAGCACAAACTTGCGCGATGAATCTCGCTATTCTAACTCCATCTTAATAGTAATAAACCTGCGAAGCGTCTTTGATGGATCGAGGTTGGGCTGGAAAGATGTCTAGTTTTTCGTTATCATGGAAAAGACTCTTTTCTCAGCAGCATTTGGATGAGGCATTGTTAGGGCCAATTTGGCTATTTGTTTGCGCGTTCGATCCTGTCTAGAGAGAGTAAAAATACTATTTGTGACACAAAAAGACAAGGAGGAAGTCTGTTTTATTTTTTTAGTAAGTTTTCAATATTAATGGACGTGAAAGTGGGAGATTTATGTAACAAAGCGGGAGAGCGAGAGACGAGGCAAGAAAGCTTAATTCTCCCGCCAAAAGCGGGAGAGTTGGCATCTAAGAATTGGATTACCTGTTGGCACTTCTCATGCTGCAGTTGGTGGTATTTTTGGTATAACTAGTGTTGTAACAGGAGTATTTGTTAAATCTATGGCTCCAAAATTTGAAAAACATCAGAAATCAGTATCGGTTTGTTCTTCAAAAATCAATACTATTAAATGATATTGTATCAAAGGCTTTGGACGATAATAAAATATTAGATTAGGAATTCAAATTAGTTTCAGAAGAAATTAGAAAATATAGTGACATGAAAAAGTCAGTAAGATACAATTGCAAGTTTATAAAAAAACGAACAAGAAAAAATCCAACATGTAGATGTAGAAAAATTGAAACAACAAATGAAACAAGAATTTCTAAAAAAATTAGATATAAATCAATTATAAGTTGTTTTTGCAGTATAGATTCTGATGATAATCAATCAACCTAACGCTCCCCCATTGTATCAATAGTATGTTAATTAAACGATTATTAATATTGTATAAGTAATAATGGTCAATTTATGGAAAAAGTTCAAACAGAATTTCCCAAATGTTGATATGTCAAGATTTACTATAAAAAGTTGGTTTGATGATATCTTTTATACTTCTAATGATGGTAGGGAGAAGATTGCTGTATTTGATGATACTAAGTTGAATTCACCAAGTTATTCAGAGGAAATGAAACATGCATTAGGAATAATCAATGGTTTCCCAAAAGGAGTTGACATTGATTAATAAACCCAAGCTGAAAATACCGGCCATAGAATGGCAAGAAGAAGCAACAAATTTAGGAGATGAATTAGCTAACCATAACATCTATGTTACTCCTGCTGAAAACAGGAAATTTTAAATTTCTCTGAATACAGTATGTCTCTGAATTTAAAATTATATTCAGAGACATATTCATTCATACGGAAATAACAAATTATTCTGGTAAGGAGCTAGTCACATACATAGCTTTCTGGAGGGAATATGAAATATTGGTCACAACAGTTGAATTTTGTATCATGGTGTAGCTATAGTATAGCTGGATGTGGAATATCTTCTCATCTATTATTTGATAAAGCATCCGGAACAAGTAAGAAGTTTATTATGGTTTCATTTATATTTTACTACTAGAAGAATATTATTTCAAAGTGGTGAAATACAAGGCCCAGTACCACTACCTGGAGATAGCACAGAAATTCCAACCTCTGTAGCTAGTTTGAAAACAGAGAGGTTTTTACCGGGACATACCCTAACATACCGTGGCATCTCTTTTGCAATTGCAAAAACAACTGGACGGGAAGATGGACCTCTGAAAGAAGACTGGGGAAGAGCCGACCGTCAACCACGATCGAAAAACGACTTTGGTTTTGGAACAAAACTGAGATACATTCACCCATTTCCACATGTATCGCTGAGACCAACGTGTGTTTCTATAACTTGAACATTAATTTTCGAATTGTTCCAAAAACCGGGAGATTTTGACAAACACCGGGAGGCCGGGAGAATGCACCGAAAAGCGGGAGACTCCCGGAAAAAACAGAAGGGTTAGAATGTCTGAGAGCATATTTGATAAATTAAATAACAGATATGATGTTCCTAGTTATAAAAGAGTTAATTTGTAACGAATTTGGTATAAATCATAATTCTGATTTTAAATTCATAAAAGGTTACAACCGCGGATTGAGAAATGTTTATTTTTGGTTTACGAATAAAGGCAATGCTAAAACACAATGGTCATACCCTGATGGTAAGAATTTATTATTTTTTTGTGAAGGTGGTAAAGCAAGTGATGGTAATTTAATATCGTTTATAAAAAATGATTTTGATAAAGATAAAAAATACGAATACTTTGTTGTTGATAAAGCTGATGGATTAACCAAAGCAGGATTGTCAAGTTTGAATCAGTCTATAGAAGCTTTTATTTATTGTATCCTTGGTGCTCAAGTAAATGTAAGATCTACTGTTGTTGGTAATAGCAGCTTGGCACAAGAAGTGAGAAATTAATTTCTTATTTTAATGGAAGATATATAAGGGACTGATATAAGTAAATCGGTGCAGCTATTTCAATTAGTAATACAGGAAAGCAAAGTGAAATTAGATTTTGCAATATCCCCCAATACTTGGTTGGTTCCTAGTAGAATGGTAATAAATACTGAATCAACTGTTGGTTACAACAACAAATTGAAAAGAGCTACTCCTACAATGAAAATAGGATTGAACTCAGAAATTAATATGATTAATAAGGATGTTGGTATCAAACATAACCTATCAATCAATCAATCAATCAATCAATCAATCAATCAATCTTTATTTGTATTTAGGTGTTAGCAAGGTTAAACTTCCATATGTTATTGTTCATAATGATCATAAATTAGTTCCAGGGTATTGATCCCGATGTTGTGGTCTGTCTTCATCACTAGTACTGAGGGCATTTACGGTTATTAATATGTGAGCCGCTGTTGTGGACCATTTAAGACCCTCAACTGTTGAAAACTGTATTTATTTGTGATGCGCATTTGATCCTATCCATATGAAAAATGCGCCATATAAATATTAATTATTATTATTATTATTATATTATATATTAATTCGGGCATACAACTGTATATTGATGAACGTAACTTTTGGTAAACAATTTAATAAAAAAAGCTAACTGCATTAGACAACGTTTCGTTGCCATCAGGTCAACTGAATGTAAAATGTTTTCTCTATATGCTAATATAGTAGAAAACTATTCGACTGTGATACAACAATAGGATCTATAAGTAGTTTCATTTTGGTCTGCATCGCTGAACATTAACATTCTTTTATTTATCAAATTATTGTATATTACACTCTGTATCCTACCTTGATTTCTGTTCTTTTGTCTCAGAGCTTGTCTTTGTTTTCAATAAGCGATTGTTCTTTTACTTATAGATCCTGTTGTTGTATCACAGTCGAATAGTTTTCTACTATATTAGCATATAGAGGAAAAAATTCTACATTCACTTGACCTCATGATGTTGCCGGGATGGCAACGAAACGTTGTCTAATTCAGTTAGCTTTTTTTATTAAAAAATGTTATACATTCGATTCTAACTTATGTGAATGGAATGATCGACATCATGAAAACAAAAACTTTCTTTGATGTAGAGTAGTTCAGTATGGTCGCAATGGTATGACTTCATTGACTCTTGTCCGAGAATGAAACGCATCGTGATCTTTCATTATACGATTAAACCTCTTCAAGATGCTCTGAGTGTAACCATTTCTTGTTAATACTGCCTTTTTATCCCCTAATAAAATTAGTGCTCGTTTTTTCCCTCATTTTGCAAAATCAAATCGTTTTCAAAACTTACGACATCGGCACGAGTTTTCACTAGTAACGTATCGTACATTATATGTTTCCTTCGTTATCCACCACCAAGATCTCTTCGTCTCAATTTCTATCGGCTCTTAACCATAACATCTAGTGTCACAGATCTTTGTTCCATGCTTCCTCATGAAGTATATTTACAAGTAAGCGACACAAGCTGCTTGATAGCGAGTTAAAACTCGTAGTTCATTGAATGCCTAATCTTTTTATCTGTACAGGTATACTATGCTAAGAAGTATGAACAACAACGCAGTAGGTTTGAGGGCAAGTTAAAGAAAGCTAAAGACGATGACAACAACAAATCTAAAGCACAGCAGCAACAGAACAGCATTATTGAAATGATGAAGATGCAAATGAAAGAAGCTCAGAACAGAGCTGACGCCCAGCTAAAGGAGGCACTTGAACGAGCAAAGTCTCCAAGCAGTGTCACCTCAGACCCTGAGATATATGAGTTGAGAGATGAAGTGGAAAAACTCGAAAATAAGTTGGAGGTTGTGTCTTTGGAACTAGAGGATAAGGAGAATGAGAACAGAAGACTGGGTGCGTATCTTTGAACTGATGGTTATTGAAAGTAGCATTAAAATGAAAGTCCCGAAAGAAGCTTAGGCTTCAGTGGTAAGCAAACCTGTGACCTTTGCGATACCGTTTTAAGCACTCTTACCAACAGAGCTGTGAAATTTGGAGCAAATCCCATTTATCGTTATTAGGAGCAAACCCCATTTGATGGTTCCATTAATTCCATTCAAAGTTATACATCGATTGTTGCGATTGAGTTTATATCTCAGTTATTAGCAGTGACTTTATGAAACTAGCTTCGCAGTTGAGTGTGCAATTCGATTAAGCAATTGTGAAAAAGGTGCCTGAAATGAATTGTTTCATAATGCCCCGTTAAATCCCTCTAACGTAACCATTTTATTTTTGTTACAAACATAATCAAAACAGAACGTTTATTGATATTAGTCATGACAAAGTGGTCATGAAAACTGAAAGATTGCTAGTAAAACTTTTACCAATAATCTTAATAATGGTAATAATAATAGTAATAGTAATAATAATAATAATAATAATAAAAATAATTTTAATAATAATTTGAACATGAATTGCTAATATCCATTAATTTCTTGATAAAATAAAAATCACCAAAAGAATACTATTTCTTCTAGCCATTTTGAGTTATGCTTTCTATTTGAAACATTTTTCATGGTGGCTTTTGTTGCCTTATTACTTAGTGTCTGACGTGAATGATTTAAATGAACAACTGGATCAGGAAAGAAAACGTATTAACCAGGTATGAATGGTCTTTCTTTTCATCTACCTTTTACCTTCTTAAATAGAATTAAAGGCAGTCAGTATATTGAGGCGCACCATTAAACTTGTCTCAAACTAGTCCGAGCGGTTTGTTGCATATTGTCTGCAAAACGGATAAATTTTTCTTCTTCTTCCTTGCTTCCTTGCTTGCTTGCTTGCTTCCTTGCTTGCTTGCTTGCTTCCTTCTTCTTCTTCTTCTTCTTCTTATTCTTCTTCTTCTTCTTCTTCTTCTTCTTCTTCTTCTTCTTCTTCTTCTTCCTCTTCTTCTTCCTCTTCTTTTTCTTCCTCTTCTTCTTCCTCCTCTTCTTCTTCTTCTTCTTCTTCTTCTTCTTCTTCTTCTTCTTCTTCTTCTTCTTCTTCTTCTTCTTTTTCTTCTT